>CAUYON010034463.1:0-21087 GCA_963573935.1 Arctocebus calabarensis
CACATATACCAAGGCTGGCGGGTTCAAACCCAGCCCTGGCTTGCTAAACAACAATGACAATTACAACAACAAAAACAATAGCTGGGCATTGTGGTGGACGCCTGTAGTCCCAGCTACTTAGGACTCTGTGGCAAATGAATCCTTTAAACCTAAGAGTTTGAGGTTGCTGTGAGCTGTGACGCCATAGCACTCTACTTACGGCGACATAGTGAGACTCTGTCTCAAAAAAAAACATTTTCATGGTAAAGTTTTAAAAATTCTGGCCTGAGGACAGCGCCTGAGCCTCCAGGTGGCTCACTGGAGGTGGTGAGTTCAAACATGACCCTGGCCAAAACTGCAAAAAAAAAAAAAATTCTACCCTGCAAAGCTAGCTAGATTCCCTCCCAGGAATCCTGTGGCCAGTACCCCAGCGGTCACCAGGCCTGGTCTCCAGGCTGGTAGCTGTGAGCCCAAGAGGAGAGCTACATCCTGTATATCCACCGGCTCAGAGGCCAAGGTAAGGCTCCCTGTGCTCTGCAGGGCTCTTGGACACAGTGGGGAGAAGGTCACTACTCTAGGTAGCCTATGGGCAGGAAAGCTGACGACCTTTGTCACCACTTTATTTGTTCTGTTTGTTCATGAGGACGACCCAAACTCAGGGAATCACAGAGACTACGTGATCCCAGCACCAAGTTATAGTCCTCTGGCCCCTGGAGTTTCTGAATCAGTGCAACCGGAGGGGCCCCTCCAGTGATCTCTGACCCCACCCACATACCACCAAGTTAGTCTATTAAACGAAGGCCAGAGGAAACCTGATCAGTGCTTCCAGCCACTGAATGTATGGCTGAGCCTCCTTCACACACACACCACCTCTGAGCCCTTGGGGCCAAGGAGGGTAAGGGTACAAGGTGCCCAGGGCTACTGCACAAGGGCTGGGTGATGGGGTGGCCAGTGGGCCCAAGGCCACTGGGCTGAGCAGGCAGGAGGGAGTAGAGACCTTCCCTCCAGAGGAACCAGCTGCCGTGGCCATGCACCCAGCTTGTGGGTCTGGAGAAGCCTCAGCAACAAGGACACACATGTACACCACACATAGCCACCATGTGTACATGTTTGCACGCACACACGTGCACACATGGAGATGAAGCCAGGTGGGGCTTCCTTCATCCCTCCTCAATCCTTGCTGGGTGGAGTGCCCAGGAGAAAGGAAAATAAGACCTCGAGGTGAGGCCAAGCAATGACTCCTGGGGGCCCGGGTTCCAGGAGACTCCAGGGGTGAACATGCTAGTCAGTGTGGAGTGGGCACCTGCTTCCCCTCAGTCACTCCAGGCCCCAGCAGGTCTTCATCCAGCCCTGGCAGGGTCTGGTCCCCATTGCTGATGGCTCTGTCCTGGCTGCCCGGGCTCTGCTGCTTTTGCCGCCGGGTCTCCTTGTACCTCAAGGTGATGTCCCTGGGGTGGGGGTGGGGAGACGGGGTCACACCTGCTCCCATGCCAGACGCTGGTGCAGGCTCCATGAGTGCCCGGCACCTTCGTCCCTCTGGAGGTCCTGCAGGTGAACCCTGGGAGATGTAGGTGAGGAGAGGCCGAGGCAGGCCATCCCCGGGAAGCTGGCACATTGGGAGCTACTCAGATGCCAACTGAACCAACTGCCCCCACTTGTGCCAGGAACCAGGGACCGGGAAGGCATCTGGCCGGGTGGGGCCTTCTTCGAGAACACCCCCCATCTCACTCACCGCAGGAAGAAGCGCCAGACAGTCCAGGTGAGCACCAGGACGGAGCCAAGTGTCCAGCACTGGGAGATGTAGAAGGGCAGGGACAGGGTGAGTGTGTGGGGGTCGTACTTCACGACAATGAGCAGCTCCGTGACCGTGATGGCTGCCACCAGCCAGGCCTGCTGTCCCAACTTCTTGTGGGGCTTCCTGCAGATGGGGTCAACAGCTGGCCCAAGGGCCCTCCGGAAGGCCACACCTACCAAGGCCCTGCCTCCCGCCCTCTGAGCCTCCTCCCAGCACCCCAGCCCCTGGCCTGAGGCCCTCACGGGTCATCCATGAAGTCGTAGATCTCCCGCATGGCCACGCCACCCACATTCACAAAGAAGACGAGCCGCAGGAGGACCAGGCAGTGCTCTGGCGGCATCCACAGCACGAACTTCAAGTAGAACGTGTTCAGCTCTGCCAGCAAAAACTGGGGGGTGGCAGAGCGTGAGCCCCAGCTCCGGCCATCGAGGCAGCCGCGCAACCGCAGGCAATGGCCTTACCACCAAGATGATGCCGCACACGGCCAGCCAGCGGCGCAGGCTGGAGGCGGGCTTCCACTCAAAGCGGACCCAGCTATAGGGTGTGAACTGGAAGGCAATCCTCTTCATCTTGCCCCTGGGGACCACAGAGCTGTCAGCCTGGGAACGGAGGCCCCCAAATCCCACCCTGCACGTTGGACCACTCTGGTCTCCCACGTGGCTACTCCCACCAGGCCACTCTAGCTCCGGGGCGGCACCAGCACGGCCCACCCACACAGCCTCCCCTGATCAGAATTCTTCTTTCAGCCCTCCCCCCCCAGTGTGGCTCCAGCCCTTCTGAGATGGCTGTGCAGTGATCCCCAGGTGCAGCTGGACACCGACAGGAGGGGAGACCACCCCAGCATGGCCCCAGGACTTGACTTGGACTTTTGCTTTTTGCTTTCAAATTCCAAAGTAAAGATGACAGAGCACCTACGACTACTTCTTAAGACCAGGGACAGGTGATGCGGGGGCCCCCAAGGGGCAGGGGGCCTGGCTGACAGCCCATTATTCAACACAGCAGAGACTCCGGGAGGGCCAGAGTCTCTGGCCAAAGCAGGGCAGCAGAAACCTCCACCCCCCAGGATCCTCTGAAGCTCCCAAGACGTACTTGTACGTTGGAATGTTCCAGAGGCCCTGCCACTTGTAGGTCTTCAGGGACAGCCACTCGAGGGTCTTCATGCCACAGTAGATGCCCAGCCCGTTGCAGACGAGCACGTCCATGATCCACTGGGGGTCGGGACAGGCGAGCAGATCCCCGTGGCCCCAACACCAGAATAAGGCTCCTGGCCCGACAGTTGGGGGTGCACAAGCCCCCAAGAGCCTGCAGCCACCCCACCATCCCTCCTGCCAGAGGTGGGGCACGGGCACCTACGTGGTCCCACCAGCACTCGCTGAAGTTGGGCAGCTGGTGCTCCAGGCTGTACTCCAGGCACTCGAACATCACACTCACGATCATGCACATCCACCAGTCCCGGATCATCAGCGTCTGTGGCACGTGGGGCTCCTCGCACTCAGCCCGCCATGGGATACGCACACACAACGCACCACAGGCACGGCATCCGGCTCTGGGAGGGCCTGTGACCTCTGCCAGCCACATGCCGGGCTGCCCATGTGAGGGCTGCCCTAGGCCCTGCACGTGGCGCCAGCCCACCTCCCTTAGATCCGGATCAGGGCAGCCCAAGCCCAGGCCAGGGTGGGACTTCCTGCCCTCCTGTCTGCCCCTCGATGCTAAGGACAGAGCAGGAATTCATGGCTCCCTGCAGCTTCTAGGACCCTCTGGGTCGGCACAGCGCTGGCTGCCAAGACTCACCCGCCCACCACACTCCCCGTGCACACTGAGGAACAACCCTGTGGCCAAAAACCACCCACAGCCCAGGGCAGGCCCAAGGGATCATGTTAGAAGAGAGGCTGCTGTACCTTCAGGTACCAGCCAAGAAAGTGCGCAGGAACAAAGCCGTCCAGCTTATCCTGTGGAAGACAGGGCCGGATCCTTAGGTACAGCCCCCCTTGCTTGAGTCCCCCCACTGCTAGCAGGTCAGCAGGGACCCCAGAACTTCTGAGCAGCATGTGGTAGACCTGGCAACAAGGCCTGAGACTCCTACAGGGGCTGCCTGGGCCCTGCAGGTGACACACTGACAGCTGGGACAGCAAGTGCCCCGGGAGCCCATCTTCCCTGAACAGGGCCCTGAGTAAGTCCTAGGGCAGGAGGAGACCCCATATGTGGGCAGCGGCCCCTGAGACACCAGGGGCAGCACCTGGAGAGGGACCTGCCTCAGGGTCCGTCCCTCACCCAGACGTTGTGGAAGGGATCCGTCTTGTTGTCCGCGTCGTAGATGAGGCAGTTTCCCCCATAGTCCCTCTCAGGAAGTGGGACCCCTAGGCTGGGGTCGATGTATTTCAGAAACTGCCGGCCATCCTGCACCGTCTGCAAGGCCAGTGACCCTATTAGGGGGTCGGCTGGGCATGGTTTTGGGTTGCATCATGACCAGCCTGCTGCCAGCACAGGGCTGCAGACCCAGTCCCCGCTCATACAGGATGGAGGGGCTGTGCTCCCACCTGCACCACCTTGGTCTCCACCAGCGGGTCTGCAGGGCCAGACGCCCTCACAGAGGTGTCACCAGTGGGATATCTGTGGGACAGCCATGACAGCCTTTCCAAGCTCGCAGACACCAACATTGGTGGACACTCCCCCCAGCCTCAGAACCACTCTGGGACGGCCCCTTAAGGGAGGGTGCTGGCCTTTAAGCAGGCCTTACTTTCCTTTTCAGCCACCCGCCCAGGGTCACAAAGAGGAAGAGGCTCCACAGTGTGGAGGGCAGAGGACAAAGCAGTGATCCGGGAGGGGTGGCAGAGTCAGGACACACAAGTGTCTCAGGCAAGACCTGGCCACATCAAGGACAGGAGATACCCAAGCTCAGCCCGGGGCTGATGCAGATAAGACATCGTCTCAGGGGACAGAGGCTGACAGAGCTGGACACAGGAGTTCTGCCTTCCCCCACGGCATGACACACCCCCTGGTCAGGGCCCTGGCCTCTGCCCCGTCCGGTGGGGTCTAACAGCTGCTGTTGGTGACTGTGTAGCTGAGGCAAGAAGCCTGAGCCGAGACCAAACCAGGTGCCACCTTCAAGCTCAGGCCTTAAAAGCCCAGGCCCTGCAGCCAGCTTTGAACTCAAGGGAAGCCCCATCTACACAGGTCAAGAAGTCAAGCCCATGACTACCCCACTCTGGCAGAGGCCGGTTGAGATCTCTGACCCCTCGGCCCTCCATGGCTGAGGCAGCTCCCAGGGAGAAGGCAGTTGGTGGCAGGATAGACCCAGCCTTGGGGCATCGGGGCATGAGAGGGAACAACTAGAACTAGCTTCATTCACAGGTGTGTGTGTTCGCCCTTAGCATATAGGTGTCCCTGCTGTATGAGCCCAGAGTGCTGGGAGCCACGACTCTAAGGGAGCGACGCACACCAGGCCGGGTCTCAGGGTCCCATGTTCTCCACGAGAGCCCAGGGCACCCTGGACAAGCAGCAATTCCAGGGCCAGGGCGGGAGTGTCCGGATGAGCCTGGAGCACCCATCATGCCACAAAGTCAGGAAGTGCTCAGGACAGAACAAAAACCAGGAATTCCCAGGCAGCATGTCAAAGGGACACCGGAACCCAAGGAGAGCCTGATGGACAGCATGATTCAGGAAACTAGATAAAGTCATATGGGAATACAACCCAAAGCACAAAATAAACATCTGTGAGTCCATACTGATAAAATAAATGACTGAATAACTAATTGATGGAGAAGAGACAAATCTCCTCTGCATGAGAATCCCTAATATGCAGGATGTGTGGTTTAGCACTATAATCCTAGCATTTGGGGAGGCCAAGGAGGAGGGCGCCCAAGAGCAGCTGGGCAGCACAATTAAGACTAATTAGCCAGGTGTGGTAGCACACATCTTAGTCCCAGCTACTGGGGAGGCTGAGGCAGAGGATCGCTTGAACCCAGGAGTCCAAGGACACAGTGAGCTATCATTTTATCTCTGCACTCTGGCCTAGGCAATGGAATGACACCTTATCTCAGGAAAAAAAGGATCTCCAAATAATATGTAGACACCCCACCCTCCAAAAAGTGGAGCACAGCCTCCCCAGTCCTCCCCTCTGGCTGCTCACAGGGACTTCCTTCCATAGGACACGGCATGGGAAGGGGCAGCAGGAAGGTCAGGGTGCAGTGCAAATGATAGACACCCTCAGCCAGGGTCAGGGTTGGCATCGCCAGTGAGGAGGTTATGGTGACAGGATGTACCTTGACCCCAGAATCATGAGAAGAACATCCCACAAACCCTAATTGACATTGATGCATAAATCAGACAAAGACATTCCTGGAAAATTACACAATAGTATCTCTTATAAATATGGATGCAAAAATCCTAGACAAAATCCTCAGAAGCCAAATCTAGCAGTATATAAAAAGGGTTATATACCACAACCAAGTAGGATTTATCCCAGGAATGCAAGGTATTCAAAGTAAGAAAATCCATCAATGTAACATGTCATATTAATCAAGGGAGAAACCCGTCATCATCCAGTTGGCACAGAAAAAGCATTTTTATGACGACATAAAAATGTTGTTTGTTCCTCAACAAATCAGGAATACGACAGAACTTCCTCCTCCTGATACGGGTACCCATGAAAATCCTACAGCTAACATCACACTCAACGGGGAAAGGCTGAGATGAGGAACAAGGCAGGTGTGTCCTCCCTGGCCAGGTGCACCCAACATACTGGAGGCTCCAGACAGGGCAGTTAGACGAGGAGAGGAAACAGAAGGCATCCAGGTTGGAATGGAGGTAAAACTTTATCTGTAGATGACATGATCTTGAATATAGAAAATGCTAAACTAATCCTCCCAACACCCTCCCCCCAGACTATCAGTGCTGATCAGCAAGGCCAGCAAGGTTGCAGGACACAGCTCAACACACAAAGGTAAGTTGTGTTCCTAACACTGGCAATGAGCAGTGCACAGTGAAATTAAGAAAATAGTTCCATTGTAATAGCATCAAAATGAACAAAATACCTGGAAATAAATTCAACAAAGTTCAAAATTTAAACTCTGAAAACTACAAAACATTGTTGACAGAAATCAAAGGCCTGAATAAACAGGAAGAGTTAATATTCTCTGGGCAACAACACTCCTGACAGAGACCTACAGATTCTGTGTAAACCCTATTCAAATTTTGCCTGTTCTTTTTACAGAAGTAGAAAAGGTGATCCTAGTATTCATTTGGAAATTCAAGAGACCCAGATAATTCAAGCAACTTTGAAAAAGAAGAAAAGGCGGTGCCTATAGCTCAAGCGGCCAGCCAGAGCTGGAGGGTTCAAATCCAGCCCAGACCCGCCAAACAACGACAACCACAACCAAAAAATAGCCAGGCATTGTGGCAGGCGCCTGTAGTCCCAGCTACTTGGGAGGTAGAGGCAAGAGAATCGCTTAAGCCTAGGAGTTTGAGGTTGCTGTGAGTGACAGCTTGAGACTCTGTTTTTTTAAAAAAAAAAAAAAAGAAAAAGAAAAAGAAGAAAAAAATGGGAGTACTCACACTTCCCAATTTCTGATGTCACAGTAGATGAGAGACATTCTAGTAAACACCCGACCAGCCCTCCTCCAAATAGTCCCAGTCAATAAGAACAAGGAGAGTCTGAGAACCTGTCACAGACAAGAAGAGCCTGGGTGGGGTGGAGGGTGCCTGTGGTCCGAGAAGCTTGGGAGGCTGAGGCAGGACGTCGCTGGAGCCCAGGAGTCAAGGCTGCTGTGAGCTGTGATCACACCACGGCACTCCAGCCTGGGTAACAGAGCAAAACCATCTCAAAAACAACCATAACCACCCTAAATGTAATGTGGTATCCTGAAAGAGTCCTCAGGCAGAAAAACAACAGTAAGTAAAAACTAAAGAAATGTAAATAAAGTATGGACTTTAACAGTGTGCCATACTGTTATTTATAGTGGATGTGAAAACACTGCCATGGACAGGACATCCAGGCGCTCTCTGTGCTGTCTTTGCAATTCTGTAAATCTGTTTTAAAATTAAGTTTGGCTTGGTGCCCCTAGCTCAGTGGTTATGGCGCCAGCCACATACACCAGGGCTGGCAGGTTCGAACCTGGCCCAGGTCAGCTAAAACAACGATGATAATTGCAAGAACAACAAAAAATAGCTGGGCATTGTGGTGGGTGCCTGTAGGCCCAGCTACTGGGAGGCCGAGGCAAGAGAATCGCTTAAGCCCAAGAGTTTGAGGTTGCTGTGAGCTGTGACACCACAGCACTCTACCCAGGGTGACATAGTGAGACTCTGTCTCAAAAAAAAAAAAAGTTTATTAAAAAATAAAATTAAGGTGGCGCCTGTGGCTCGTCCAGTAGGGCGCCAGCCCCATATACCGAAGATAGCGGGTTCAAACCCAGCCCCAGAAAAACAGCCAGGCATTGTGGCGGGTGCCTGTAGTCCCAGCTACTCGGGAGGCTGAGGCAAGACAATCGCCTAGGCCCAGGAATTGGAGCTGTGAGCTGTGTGACGCCACGGCACTCTACTGAGGGTGATAAAGTGAGACTCTGTCTCTACTAATAAATAAATAAATAAATAAATAAAATTAGAAGTTTATTATCAATAAATAAATCAAAACACTGACTATTAAAACAAGTCAATTCAAACAACAACTGGTCTCCAAAGACACCCATCAGTGACTGCAGTCACCATCCAGCAGGAAGCTTCCATCTTGTACAGCTGTATCAGCATTGTGATTAACATCTCATACACCAGAAGATCACCTGTTGCCCAGACACCATTCAGCAAGATATATACTGCTTTGGTTTTTGTTTTTTTCTAGATTTTTCTTTTTTTTTTTTTTTTGTTTTCTTTCTTCATTTTTCTAGTTTAAATATAATTTTCCTTTGTTGCCTTCTTTAACAATTACAACTTCATTTTTTGCTAGTGTTTCTATCCTTATTATTTGTTTTTTTCCCCCAATTTTACCCTGTCAAGTTTTCTGTTTGCTTGTTTTGGTCTGATTTATGGCATTTTTATCTTTCCTCTCTACTTGGTGGAGGTGGGGTACTGTGTCTGAACAGGCTGGCAAAGAGCTGCTGACCCTCAAGGGAACCCCCAGAGGTTGAGGGCTCTTAAGGTTGGGTCAAAGTACCCTACTGTACACCCATATTGCTCATGTTTCCCTCTTTCTGTGCCTCTCTTCTTTTTGTCAATATTCCCTCTTACCCCGTCTCCTTTTTCTTTTTCTTTTTTTTTGTAGACACAGAATCTCACTATTTCACCCTCCATAGAGTGCCATGGCATCATACGGCTCACAGCAACCTCCAACTCCTGGGTTTAGGTGATTCTCTTGCCTCAGCCTCCCGAGCAGCTGGGACTACAGGTGCCTGCCACAATGCCCGGCTATTTTTCTGTTTTGTAGTTCGGCCGAGGCTGGGTTTGAACCCGCCACCTTCAGTATATGGGGCTGGTGCCCAACTCAGTGAGCCACAGGAGCCGCCGTCTCTTCTTTTTTTTTTTGAGATAGAGCCTCAAGCTGTCACCCTGGATAGAGTGCTGTGGTATCACAGCTCACAGCAACCTTCAATTCCTGGGCTTAGGCGAGTCTCCTGCCTCCGCCTCCCAAGTAGCTAGGACTACAGGTGCCTGCCACAACATCCAGCCATTTTTTGGTTGCAGCCGTCATTGTTGTTTGACAGGCCTGGGCTGGATTCAAACCCGCCAGCTCAGGTGTACGTGGCTGGTGCCTTAGCCCGCTGAGCCTCTTTTTTTTTTTTTTAATCTATTTTCCCTTCTTGTTCTTCAGTCTTCTCATCCTTCTGGTCCTGTACCAAAAGGACTTATGGAAACCCTAGGCCAGAGGCACAGTAACTTAAAGCGCAAGAGGAAGTGAAAGGAAAATTAGGGCAAGGAAACAGGTAAAAGAAAACACTCATGAGGAAGAATCAGATATGACACCATAACCCCTAAGAGAAACCACGAGTGATACTGTTCACGGTGAAAGGACAAGCTCCTGACCCGGGACAGTAGCTACAAGTCACTTGCCCTGGACTGCACCAGCACGATAACACAATACCACAGAAACATCAGTCCAACTTGCAAAAAAGGCAAACATCTGAACACTTCACAGACGAGAATGTTCAAATGCAAAGTTGGTCAGAAACAGTGCCCTAAAACCAGGAGACCGCCCCTCACCCTCACTCCAGCAAGTCCAAGTGCAGACAGGGGCGAGGCAGCTGGGAGAGGGCCCCATGGCAGCATCTTGGCAAGTCACACCTACCAGGTGACCAGAGATGCCAATGCTGGACATCCACACTGGAGACCACCCAATGCTTCCCACATGTGGTGGACTGACAGCTGTGGTCCATCAGCTAAAGGAAGGCCGTGAGCATGGAGGGCACCAAAAACACTACTGGATGGAGCTGAAGGGCACCAGGGGAGCCCAGGCTGCCGCCTGCCTCCACCCACACCACATCTCCAAGAGACAAGACTGGAGCTATAGGGGCAGGTCGCTCGTGGGCTGCATGGTTAGGGGTAGGGCTGTTTCCATAGAAGTGTACCCTACCTCCCAAAAAATTCAAGTCTGCCTCAGTGACAAACAACCTGGCTGTTCATTGATGGAGCTCTGAGGCTATGAGCAGTAAAGTCCTGTGTATGCCATAGCCAGCCACCAAAATGTGTACCCCTTATTCAACAGAGCATGTGTTAATACAACAGACATTTTGGCAACATCCTGACCCAAGATTTACTGGGTAGGTGAGTTTCCAAACTCTACCCTGACCACCTCTCAAAATGTGCGCTGGGTAGGACAGACGTGCACAAGGCTACTTGTGGTCACCCCCACACAAACCCAAGGGTGAGAGATCACTGGCCCAGATGGGAACCAGCAGTGCTGTCTTCTCTGCAATGTCTGGTCCCTGTACAGGTGAGGACACGACCGCTGAAGGCAGCGACCCCCAGGTGCACACATCACTGTGCCTCTCCCCATCTGAACCACCCATCCAGATGGTCAGTCTCCCACCAGCAGACGCCTCTGGAGGTTCCCAGAGGCTCAGCCCACTCTTGCTGGCATCAGCCCCCTCCTATAAGTGCTCTGCAGGGCAGAGTGTGCAATGCTCCTGTCACCTGGGACTCTGGCTAGGGCCTCCTTGTCTCCTAAGTTCCCACAGTTTATTCAACCATGAACTGCTTACCTGGAAGAGTATAAAGATGAGAAACAGTTCGTAGACCACACTAACGCACAGCCAAAACCTCCAGTAAGCTACGGAGACAAAGATGACACAGTGTTAGCGTACCCCTGGCCCTGGTTACCCAAGGCCCCGCCCCAGCCCCAAGCTGGCTCCCAGCAGAGGGGCTCATAGACCTCCCACAGGACTCTAGGACATAGTGCTGTCTTGGGCCTCCCACGTGTAAAGCAAGGTCAAATTCAGAATTTTAAGCAAAGTTTCTCTCTGAAACATAAACTTGTTTTCTTTACTTTCTTCCCTTCTTGTCCTGCTGCAGGGGCCACATGTGCTGGACAGAAGCAGGGATGCAAACACCCTGCTCTCCAGTTCACCAGAAATGCTGCCGACCCTCAGTAAGGTGAGTCTGCTGCAGGTTTCTGGCGGATCCTCTTTATGTTCAGAAAACCTTTCAATGCTAAGTTTTTCTAGTGGGTAACAACTATGAACTTTCATTTTTCTGCATTTAAGATTTTCCCTATGATACCTTAACATGAAAAGTTGCATCAGGGGGCCCCCTATTAAGCCCTGTACTCCTGAATGTCCATCTTAGTGCAGAGCAGTTTGGTGCAAGGCGTCCGCACTGGAGGTTTTAGGCCCAAGCCCAGCACCCACAGGGTTAGGGTTAGAGTTCTGGGAGCACCACTTGCCATGCAGAAATCACAGACACATGTATCTGACAGGGCCCCTTGGGCACCACATCTGAACCTGAATTGTTGTCCCCTGCCAACGATCCCTGTCTTTCCTATTCCACACACAGGCAGGTGGGTCAACCAGACTCATCTCTCACTCCTGAGCCCAGGCCTGCCCACCTCACACCCAGCAGGCCTTCCACCACATCCACCAACTCCAGCTGCTCCTGAAGCTGGTTCCCCTGATTCCAGCAGCACGTTTCCGGAGGGAGCCACAGACGGTAACAAAGACTGTGAAGGGAGGGGCCTTCTCCTAGATCAGGACATGTTTTGAACATAGCCTCACTTGGAACTGTGGCCACTTCATTTTTCCAAATCAAGCAGGTCCCCAAGAAAGCTCAGCTGGAGTCTTATTTTTGCCCCTTGTAAGGAGATCACTGCAAGGGGCCCAGGTGCAGCAGGAGGGAGGTAAGCAGAACCCACTGGGCGCCTTTCTGCAGCAGGGTCCCTTCGTGCCCAATCCCCAGAGCACAGAGCTGCACAGCTGGCTGGGACCCACGTGCAGTGCACTCTGCTCGGATAGTCTGTGTTCCTGCAGAGCATGAAGCTAACACACAGAGGTGGTTCCAGGCTTTCTACTTAACAAACCAAAGACTGGCAAAGAAACGTGCATTTATACAAAGCAAACTGAACTTGAAGGTGGAGCTGAGCTCTGAATAGAAGCTTAAGACACAAGATCCCCAACCTACCCCAAGAGAGAGAAGAAAAGCAAACCCATGGTGGGACTGGTCTGACCTCATACAGCAACCTGAACTTGCAGAGGGAGCTTTCAGAAGCTTTGGACATTTCCGACCTTGGAGTTCCTGAATTGTCCTCTCCCTGGGCCAGGCCCAGCACCAGGGCAAGCTGCTGCCCTCTGACCAGTGTGGCCCATCTGTGGTAGGAGGATGACACTGGCTGAGCTTCATGCATTTTCTCCTTCTGCTCAGTCAACCAGATCCCTCACTATGTGATCTGGGGGTTGGATATGACCTCACTCCTGCTCTGGTGAAGTCCAGCCAGCTGTGTGAGTGGCCAAGATTCAGCCCATGTCCCACCAGACACCTTGAGGGGCTCTTTCTGGAGACCCTACACAAACAAGGGGTCCACAAGACCGGTGCACTTGGGAGCCTCCTGCAGGCAACCTCTTGGCCATAGCACCAACCCTCCCTTTTAGAAGGCGATTTTGTGAACTGTGTCACAAGCCTAAAGTGTTTACTCCCTTAACCCAATGCTTCCAGAGATAGTGTGCAAAATTCACCACAGCCTACAGTTTTATTACAGCAGAGCTGGAATTCCCTGTGTGGCATGACAGCTGAAGCAAACTAATGCACCAATCCCAGCACGTCCAAATGACGGATGAACACACAGCCACAGACAATTCAGCTGTCAGTCAAAAACCAGTGAAAAGGAAATGATTATTAAATGCATGATATGAAACCACACACACTATTTGTCTAATATTTTTAAGACCATGTTTATGTATACATACACAACACATCAAAATTTAACTGTTATTTTTTGTGGAATTTTTTTTTTATTTTAAAGTATCTTTAGTATTTTCCAAATTTTCATCAGTACATACCCTTATTGAAACAGAAAAGAAATGTTTGTAGTTACTACTTCAGACCGTTTGGAGAAACCAACCAACCTTACAGAGGCCTTATCCCCAGGCCCCTGGGGTTTTGTTGTTGTTGTTTTGTTTTTTTTAGAGACAGAGTCTCACTTTATTGCCTTCGATAGAGTGCCGTGGCATCACAGCTCATAGCAACCTCCAGCTCTTGGGTTTATGCGATTCTCTTACCTCAGCCTCCTGAGTAGCTGGGACTACAGGGGCCTGCCACAACGCCCGGCTATTTTTTTCTTTTTATAGAGACATAGTCTCACTTTATCGCCCTCAGTAGGGTGCCATGGCATCACACAGCTCACAGCAACCTGCAACTCCTAGGCTTAGGTGATTCTCTTGCCTCAGTCTCCCGAGTAGCTGGGAGTACAGGCACCCCCACAACACCCAGCTGTTTTTTTCTTTTTGCAGTTGGACCGAGAACGGGTTTAAACCTGCCACCTTCAGCATATGGGACCAGCGCCCTACTTGGTGAGCCACAGGCGCCGCCCCCGGCTATTTTTTTTGTTGCAGCTTGGCCGCGGCTGGGTCCAACCTGCCACCCTGAGTATATGGGGCTGACACCCTACCCACTGAGCCACAGGCGCTGCCCAAAGCCCCTGGGTTTGTTACACCTCACCATGACTGGGGGCAACTGTGGCAGAAGCGGGTCCCACATGCCCTGTCTGCAGGAAGAGCCCAGGATAGGGATAGTAAACAGACCCTAAAGAGAAAGTGCCCCACACCCTCTGTCCCTGCTGTGGGACGTGGCCATGGCAACCTGGGGCCGGGCGAGGGGAGGACACTCACACCCAGCACAGACACAGAGAGACTGCTCAGAACAGAAGTGCCACACACAGAGGGAGAAACGGCAAGTTACCTGGATGAGGTCTGGAAAATGGCCCGTCTTTAGCTTGTGTGACTCCAAAACATAAGAAAACCAAAATACTGGCCACAATACCTCTGCAAATAAAGAACAAACAGCCCCTCAGTGTGTGTAAGCTTCTCCCAAGAGGGAGGCAGGAGGTAGCAGGGACCCCGGGACACCCAGTGTGGGAAAGATCTGGCCTCAGGCCAGAGCTGGAGGCCGGGCAGCATGGAGGGCTGGGCTGGCGGCTCCACCACCCCAGCCCCATGACCTCATCTGGGGCCGGAGGCCCAGCAGCAGCAGCACACTGGTTATCTGCAGGGTTGTGTTGGACCACGGGGGTCCATGCTTCACATTGAGAAAAACATAACATTTGGACACAGCCATCAGGGCTCACTCACTAAGGACGTGAAGAGCTGGGGGCTTTTTGCTCCAACACAGCGGGGACCCCTGTGTTTTCTAGAGCTCCTTTGTCCCTCTGGGGTCACCTCATCCATTACTAATGGGACTTCTGCAGTCCACAGAAGAGGGAAGTGTAAGTACTATAACTGCACCCAAACAGAACAGGCAGTAACGTGGCTGCACAGGGGAAGGAGCCAGCCCGTGCTGGGCAGCATTGCCCAGGCAAGTCTCAGGTGGAGTCCACTCTGTGTCCATACCAGCCCCGCTGGGCATACAGGCACCTGCTGCAGCCCCGTGCTCCCCTCTCTGCAAGTGCACAGAGCAGCCCATCTTGCTCAGTGGAGGTCCCATGCACACTGGCCACTACCAGCAGCCCTCCTTGCCCTGATTGTCACACCCTACATATTCACACACCATCCTATACGCTACACAAAAGTACATTCATCCCACCTCAAGATGGGGGACACAGAGCTGTCAACAGCTCTCTTGAAAAATATCTAGCAACAATTCTGAGTATGAAAAATTTTTTTCTCTCTGCCTGCCCAGAGCTCTTGGGTCTTGAAGCCCCAGCAGACACAAGTGAGGCAAAGCCCCCGGGGCCTGCAAAAGACTCCCAGGACCCGAGGGCCACACAAGGCTGCAGGCCACCCTCATGCAATAGGGCCAGGGCCAGCTACATAGAGCAGAGCTGCTCTCTGCCCAGAGCTCTGAGGGTCTCACTCTTGTGAGGACATTCATGGAGCCCCCCCATGGTACACATGACCAAGGCTCAGTGGGGTGGGTCCCACGTCCCATCACAGGTGCCCCTGCCCCAGGTCTCACATACTCAGGGTGGGACATGTCAAAAGTGCCTTGGGGCTCAGTGCCTGTAGCTCAAGTGGTTAAGCCGCCAGCCACATATACCAGAGCTGTCAGGTCCAGCCCAGGCCTGCCAAACAACAATGACAACTACAACCAAAAGAAAAAATAGCTGGGTGTTGTGGGAGGTGCCTGATAGTTAGGAGGCTGAGGCAAGAGACTAGCTTAAGCCCAGGAGTTGGAGGTTGCTGTGAGCTGTGATGCCACAGCACTCTACCCAGGGTGACAGCTTGAGGCTCTGTCTCAAAAAAAAAAAAAAAAATGCCTTGGGGGCCACTGGGAAAAAGACACAGGTCCCAGCACAGCTGCTCTTCCATGGTGTACAGAAGAGAGTTGTAACTTTACTTTAGGGGGACAGATAGCAAGTGCGCTCCTGCCCCCCAGGAAGGATGGCTGTGGGCACTGGCTAAGGAGGCCGCTGCCAGCATCATCCGAGGGCTGACCTGTGCCACCACCCTGGGCTGTCCATGCCCTCAGCTGTGTGGTGCAGTGCTGGGGCCCAGCTGCTGGTTTAGCCGCGTGGCTTCTGCACTTGACATAGAGAGCAGGGGCCAGCTCAGACAGGCCCCACAGGATGCCAGCCTAGCTGTGCATCATGTGTGTTTGTGGTGGCTTTGTGTGGCCCCTGAATTTGTTTCTAAGAACTGCTTCAGTACTTGGAAAGGTATGTCATTTAGGTAAAGGAATTACTTTGAAAGGAAAATATATTACATTTCTAAAACAAGCTTTTGAGTTTAGATTTGCAGAATCACTACGAAAAATTAGTAGAGGCCCAGGTGCCACACACCCGTCTCCCATTATACATGCTGCCAGCAGTGCAGGGCAGGGCACCTGTCCACACTTGGCTCTGGTCTCCTCAATTTTCCCCTACCCTTCCTACCCCATGATCCCATCTGGGACTCCATGCGACATCCAGTCCTCCCATCACCCCAGGCTCCTCTCAGCCATGACAGCTGCCCAGACCCCCTTGTTGCTGAGGACCTGAGCAATGCTGAGGACTGGTCAGGAACTTTACAGAAGGTCCCTCACTAAGGCTGTCTGCTGTGTTTCGTGAAGGGGAAGATCCCTAAACCATGCCACCCCTTCCATCGATGCCACAGGGGCACCACATGGGCACCCCATCACCCTGCCCCTGGCTGAGGGCATCTGTCAGGCACCTCCACTGCACTCTGACCCTCCTGATGTCCCTTCCTAGGCACGTCCTCTGGAAGGAAGTCCCTGTGAGCAGCCACAGGGGAGGCCCAGCCCTGCCCACCTCTTGGAGGGCAGAGCAGCTACACAATCACTTGGGACTGCAGGAAGATTAATTTTCCTTCCTTCACTAGTTCATTCAATTGCTCATGTCACATTTTCACACTTTGGTTTTATTCTAATGACTGTACTGACTCTGTGGCTCACACTGACCCAGCTGTGGCCCCTGAGAGCCACTTGCTCCGGCACTGCTGAGGTAATCCTATCCCTGTGGGGTTTTATTCTGACTTTCTGGTGCTCCAGGCTCATCTGGGCCCTCCGCCCCAGCCTGGGAGCCCTGGGTCCTCACAATGGAGAACACAAGACCCCGAGACTGGCCTGGTGTGCAGGTCCCAGGTCCTCTCAGCTCACAAGCAGTGAACTCCATTTTATGCACTGACCAGCACATATACACATCTACTCTAAATATCTGTTTTAAACATATGTATCTTTACTGAGCTAAACTGAGTTCTTACTAATCCCACCAAGTACGACCTATTACCACGTGAATCATGCCAGTCTCCTCCCCTGCTTACCGTAAATTCCCACTCCAACAGTGAAAGCCTGCCCCCACCATTACGTGTGCAGTAGCAACAGAGTTGTCAGCCTGAACCTTCTGGGACACAGCTTCATCAGGAGACCACGACACCCTGTGCAGCTGGAACATGACTTCAGCAGACCACAGTGCCCTGTGCAGCTGGGACACAGCTTCCCCAGCAGACCACAGTGCCCTGTGCAGATGGGACACGGCTTCATCAGCAGACCACAGTGCCCTGTGTAGCTGGGTCATGGCTTCACCAACAGACCACAGTGCCCTGTGCAGCTGGGTCATGGCTTCATCAGCAGACCACGGCGTCCAGTGCAGCTGCCTCACCTTTGCTCTCATAGACCCCGCTCAATTCCTCAGCACCTTAGGACCCTCTCCTCAGCCCCTTCAGGAACAGTGAGCTATGTCTTCTCATAGTCTGCCTTCCTTCGTGGCACCCCTACCTCCCAAATTAGTTTTCCTTTTTTTTTCTTTTAGACAGACTCACTTTATCGCCCTTGGTAGAGTGCCGTGGTGTCACAGCTCACAGCTACCTCCAACTTCTGGGCTTAGGTGATTCTCTTGCCTCAGCCTCCCAAATAGCTGGGACTACAGGTGCCCACCACAACACCCAGCTATTTTTTTGTTACAGTTTGGTGGGGGCCAGCACCCTACCCACTGAGCCACAGGCACCGCCCCCAAATTAGTTTTAAATTTGTATAAGTACTGTCTACAGTGGGTCCATCTGGCTCTGCAGGTCGGGATACTGCCATGGGCCGCATGCCACCTTCACGGAGTACAGTCGCCCTGCTGGCAGAAATGCCCACTCAACCTCTTCCCGTCCCAAAAAACACTACTCTTTTTACCATCATGTAATTTCACATCTTCCGGATTGTTGTCTAGCTGGGATCATACAGTATGCAACCTTTCCAACTGGCTTCTTTCACTTGGTAAAAATGCATCTGAAGAGTCATCTCTGTCTTCGTGGTTTCACCACTCATCCCTTTTCACTGTTGAGAAATACTCCCTATGTACCACAGTTCATCCCTCTCCTACTAAAGGACATGTGGGTTATTTTCAATTTCTGGCAACTGTGATAAAGCTGGTATAAATGTTTGCATGCAGGTTTCTATGTGACGGAAACTTTTTTTTTGAGACAAAGTCTCATTATGTCGCCCTGGGTAGGGTGCTGTGGCATCACAGCTCACAACAATCTCAAACTCTTGGGCTTAAGTGTTTCTCTTGCCTCTGCCTCCCAAGTAGCTTGGACTACAGTGCCCGCCACAACTGCCCGGCTATTTTTTGTTGCAGTTGTCACCTTTAAGTTGGCCTGGGTCAGGTTCAAACCCGCCACCCTCGGTGTACGTGGCTGGCACCAGAAGCACTGTGCTATGGGTGCCTAGCCTGAAGGTAACTTTTCAATTCAACTATATCAGCACTTAGGAGCAGGACAGCTGGCTAGTGGGTGAGAATGTGTTCAGCTATGAGGCTGCCACAACATTCCTGAGTGGCTGCACCACTGTGCTCCCTCCAGCCACAAGAGTTCCTGGTGCTGTGAATCCTTAACAGCATTTGATGCTGTTGACTTTAAAATTTTAGCCCTTTCAGTGGGTGTATTGTGCTATCTCATGCTTTTCACTTTTTGATTCTCTTGAAAATGGAGGATGCTGAGGCCCTTCCCATGTGCTGTCTGCCATCTGTCCCCTTTCCTTAGTGCACACCTGTCAGACATCTCACCCTGCTTTTAAGCATTTGGTTTCTTTTCTTACTATTGAGCTTGAAGAGTTCTTTGCACATTTTGCATACAAGTCCTTGGCCAAACACAAGTCTTACAAATACTTCCGACCAACCTGGGGCTCCTCTTCTCATTCTGTCACAGTGTCTTTTACAAAGCCAAGGTCCGACCTATCAGTGTTCTTTCAGGACTGTGCTCTTGACACTCTGAGGTCATCACCAGACCTGAGGCACCAGGTGTTCTTACTCTGCGAGAGGTTTTACAGTTCTGCCCTTCACATTTAGGCCCATCTAGAACCCATCTTAAATCAATTTGTGTGAGGTGTAAAATCTAGGTTCACTTTACATGTGGCGCCCTATCGTCCCATGGTCAGACCCAGGCGCCCACCCTTGTATGCACCCTTGTCTGGGCTCTTGTCCGGCAGCTGTTCTGTTGACACCGCCCTGTCCAGATGACTGCAGCTTCAGAGTGAGTTGGGGAACTGGGTGTTGTCATTGTCACTTCTCTGTGTTCTTCCTTGGTACTATGAATATATTTGTATGTAATATATTTTATGTAGTATATATGTAAAGTATATTTATATTTTAAATGAATCATATGTATTTTCTTATTTTCATATGTACTATATATATATATTTTTTTTTGTAGAGACAGCGTCTCACTTTATCTATCACCCTCGGTAGAGTGCTGTGGCGGCACACAGCTCACAGCAACCTCCAACTCCTGCGCTTAGGTAAGGTGATTCTCTTGCCTCAGCCTCCTGAGTAGCTGGCACTACAGGTACCCACCACAACGCATGGCTATTTTTCTGTTTTGCAGTTCGGCCAAGGCCGGGTTTGTACCCGCCACCTCCAGCATATGGGGCCAGCGCCCTACTCCTTTAAGCCACAGGCACCACCCGACTAAAAGTTTTATTTACTAAATTTGGAAATGGAATACAAAATTAATTAAAGACCCCTTATATGTGTTGGCAAGAAAACCTAGAATCTCCCCCAAGGTCACCTACTGATAAGTGGATTGACCGGCTGTGGCAAATACATACAGCAGAACTTTCACAGCCATGAGTGAGCACCCACAGCAGACATGATGATGTGGATGCCACGAGCCCTCATTCCGGGTGGATAAAGCCAGGCAAAGAAGTTTATGCTGAGCGACGCTGTTTACACGAACCAGAACAGACAAAACTAATCTGTGCTGACAGATGGGTGGCTGCCTGGTGCCCAGGGTGTGGCCATCTGATTTCCTACACCTCCATGCAGCAGTGGCCACACAGGTGTAGGTACTTGTCAAAATGCATCAGGGGCCAGGTGCAGTGGCTCACGCCTGTAATCCCAGCACTGTGGGAGGCAGAGGTGGGAGGAGTGCTTGAACTCAGGAGTTTGTGGCTTGTCTGAGTGAGAATGAGACCCAACTCATGAAAAAAATGGAAAAACCCAGCTAGGTGCTCCAGCAAGCACCTGTAATCCCAGTGGCTTCAGAGGCTAAGGCAGCAGGATGCCCACAGCAGGTGTCTGAGGTTGTAGTGAGCTACGATGCCACTGCTCAGGGCATAGGGCAGAACTCTGTCTCAAAAAAAAAAAAAAAAAACCCACCTCATCAGGGGCCAGGTGTGGTGGTTCATACCTGTAATCCCAGTACTCTGGGAGGCCAAGCAGGTGGACTGCCTGAGCTCATGAGTTCCAGACCAGAGGAAGAACCCCTCTCTAAAAATAGCTGGGCATGTTGTGGCGGATGCCTATAGTCCCACCTACTAGGGAAGCTGAGGCAAGAGGATCGCTTGAGCCCGAGTTTGAGGTTGCTGTGAGCTATGACGCCTCAGCACTCTACCAAGGATGACAGAGTGAAATGGTATTAAAAAAAGAAAAAAATACCTCATCAGACTGTGTGCTGATGATTAGTTACAAAATTATATGTCAATACGGTTGATTTTTTTTTTTTTTTTGAGACAGAGCAGCAACCTCCAATTCCTGGGCTTAAGCGATTTTCTTGCCTCAGCCTCCCAAGTTGCTGGGACTACAGGGCCTTCTACAATGCCCAGCTTTTTTTTTTTTTTTTTTTTTTTGAGACAGAGCCTCAAGCTGTCACCCTGGATAGAGTTCTGTTGCATCACAACTCACAGCAACCTCCAATTCCTGGGCTTAAGCGATTCTCTTGCCTCAGCCTCCCAAGTAGCTGGGCCTACAGGTGCCTGCTACAATGCCCAGC
>CAUYON010034464.1:0-13101 GCA_963573935.1 Arctocebus calabarensis
ATGTTTTCATATAGTAAACGAGAAAATATCATGAATGGTATATCAATCAGGTTGATAAAATATCTCAGATTGCATGTGAAGCCCCCACACTGTACCCCATGGTTGAACTAATGTACACAGCTATGATTCAATAAAAAAAAAAAAAAGAAAGAAAATATTTATATTTTATTAGTCATATCTTGGGAAAGAGTTTGGGTCCCTGTGCATCTCCCATGCCCTTGGAAAGCTTCTCCCTCTACTCATATTATTGACATGCTTGAAACTATTTTGAGGAGGTCTAAAAGATTTACTTTCACTTTAATAGCAGTCATTATAGGACTGATAGCAGTGACAGCTACTGCTGGAGCTGCCATTCATCAATCCATTCAAACAGCACACTTTGTCAATGACTGGCTAAAGAACTCCACTTGGTTATGGAATTCATAGTCAGGAATTGATCAAAAATTGGCTAATCAAATCAATTATCTCAGTAAAGCACGGTTTGGCTTGGAGATAGAGTAATCAGTTTGGAGCACCATGCCCAGCTATGACGTGATCAGAACACTACAGATTTCTGTATTACTCCCTTTAAGTTTAATCAAATTGAACATGACTGGAGTAATATAAAAAGACGTTTAATAGGATTGGATAACAATTTACCCCGTGATATTTCAAAATTAAAAGAACAAATTCTTTAAGTATCAAGGGCACATCTGAACTTGCTTCCAGGATCTAATACTTTAGAAAGTTTAACAAAGATTTAGCAGACCTTAACTTTCGAAGTTAAGTTAAAGTGGTTTGAACTAGGTTAAAACATTAGGAGGGTCATTATTGGGAATTGCTGCACTGATCTTGGTATTACTGTTTTGCTTGTTCTTAATCTGCAGATGCATCCAAAACCTCCAGAAAGAAGCCAATCATCTTGGACAAATGGTGATGGCCCTCGCAATTCTGCAGTATAAAAATAAAGGGGGATCTCTAAGTATTCTCCAAATATCTGTCCAAAAGGAATGTACTAGTTTGCTTTCCCACCAATAGTGTAGAAGTGTTCCCCTTTCTCCACATCCACACCAACATCTCTGGTTTTGGGATTTTGTTATGTGGGCTAATCTTACTGGGGTTAGATGATATCTCAAAGTAGTTTTGATTTGCATTTCTATGATCATTAAGGATGATGAGCATTTCTTCATGTGTCTGTAGGCCATGCGCCTGTCGTCTTTAGAGAAGTTTCTTTTCAAGTCCTTTTCCCACCCTGAGATGGGATCACTTACCCTTTTGTTGCCAATACGCTTAAGTTCTCTGTGTATTTTGGTTATTAAACCTTTGTCTGAGGCATAACCTGCAAATATTTTTTACATTGTTTTTAACCTTCTTGAGATTAACTGAACTTCTTTGGTTTTTAGGTTAATGTTTATCACAAAATTTGGAAACAATGTGATCATTATGTGTTAAAATTATTCTCTCTCTCTCTCTGGGACTCTATTTACAAACTTGTGAAATCTCCATATTTTTTCGTTTTATTATTACCTCATCTCTTTCTGTGTACAGAGTGAATAATTTCTATCAGTAAGATCCCAAGTTCACCAACTCTTCTGACATCTCCCATCTGCTTTCACTGCTGCTCTGAGAATTCTTGTTTTTACGCCTAACACATGAGTCTGACCATGAATGTGTTTGTGATGTAGGGCATGACGTTAACATCTCATCAAGTGTTATCGTATAGCAGAATATTTGGCTTCAGAATTGCTGACGTTTTGGGCTTTGTGACAGAGAGGACTGTCTCTGCTAGATGCCAGCAGTGACACCTCATTGTGCTGTCACAATCCTGAATGTGTCCAGACACTGTCAAATCTTCTCTTGGGAGAAAAATCACTCTTGGGTGGGAACTGCTAAATAATAAATTATTTTTCCTAATTCAGTTTTATTCATAGATACATCTTAATTGAGAAAATACTACATTTCCAAAAGAGAGAAATTAAATTTAATCACAGATTGAATCACGTTTGAATCACATATTTGAGGAACTAACTTAACTACGTCTTAAGAGGCAATTACTCTGGAATTGACTTCCTCAGATATGTGCAGTGTCGGGGTAGGAAGCAACTAACCGCATCTTTAAATTGCAATCGATTTCAAATACGTCAGATGCAAAAATTTTGCTAACTAAACATGTGCAATAAATTTTCTACTCTTTTCTTCATAAACTGCCTTTGAAAATTTCGTGCAAAGGAAATGCCTGGATGTTCAAATTCAGCACATGACCTTGGCTAAACTACTGGGCTTGCAGGAAAGCTGCTCCTCTGTGGATGGGCCCAGGTGGCTACATTGTAGCAATTTAGATTGGAGAATCCATAATAAGAAGTCCCTTGTTATTTATCCTGCTTTCTCAGGATACTTAGCATTTATATTTGGTTAAAAATCTGAAAATTTCATCATCCTGTGTGCACATATCTGTTTGTGTGTGAATGTGTGTGTGTACCCACATTATGTGTGTTCCATGAGAAATGTGTGCACACGTCTGTTTGTGTGTGAATGAGTGTATGTGTGTGTGTACTCATGCGTGTTCTGTGAGCCGCCTTCCAATTTTGTTCTATTTTGTCAATATGGATTTTAATTTGATTTATTCATTAAGAAAGGGCACTAATTGCCTTTTAAACTGAATACTTTTCTGGTAATCAGATGTGTGTGTAGAGGTACTTGGCATCTGTTTGTTTAAGACAGGACGGTGAGAGTAAGGAAAAAGCATGTTTTACATGCTATAGACTCTGTCCTTCTAAATAAAGCAGAGAAAAAGATAAATTATGGATAAAACAGGGTATTTTTTATGATTTTATTATTAGAATGAAGTCAATACCCCTCTTAAGGAAAAACGATGTTAAATCACCTAAGCTAGTCATCTGGATCATAATTTTTCAATGAAATAGGACTCCAAAATGAGGCGAAGCATGTATATTTTTGTGATGTATATGTTTCTCTGGTTTTTCTAATATTATCAGTCATCTAACAAATCTGTATCATCAGAAGTAAAACAGAAAAAAATACTTATCTAAAATTATTCTAGTAATTAATTGCTATAATGCTAATTGGTCAAACTTAAGCAAAATGTACATTTTTATGTGATAACATACAGTCTGATATATTTTTCTTTTAAACACTACATATTAAAATATATTTAATGATTAAAATAAAATGAATTTTTGTTTTTGAGACAGAGTCACCTTCAGAGTCACTTTGTCACCCTCTGTAGAGTGCTATGCTATCATAGCTCACAACAATCTCAAATTCTTGGGCTCAAGCGATTCTCTTGCCTCAGCCTTCCTAGTAGCTGGGACTACAGGTGCCCACCATGACACCTGGTTATTTTTAGAAATGAGGTCTCACTCTGGCTCAGGCTGGTCTTGAACCCATTAGCTCAGGCAATACATGGGCCCCAGCCTCCTCCCAAATGCTAGGATTATAGGCATGAGCCACCATGCCTGGCTCTTAAAATAAAATGGATGTAAGGGATGTTTAATGATTATAAATTGGTTTTTCTATGTCTTGTGTTCTCTATCCTCTGCATGAAACATGACAAAACCTTTTTCTAAAATAGTCATTTGCCAACCAATTAGAAACACATTGGAGGTTGCATAGAGACAAAAGTAGTCAAATACTTTGATTTGACATTTTATTAATTAAAGCATTATATCAATTAACATACTCTATAATACACTATTTATTGTTGGAAACAATAAATAAAACATATAATAAGATTTGAACGTATCTCGGCAATAATTTCAGAATGATGAGAGATGTCCATTACATTTATAGCATACAGAAATCTAAATACTGTATGCTTACTCCACGAAGTTTTATATATTTTTTGTCTCCCTCTATGAAGTTTGATAATTAAGTTCACAAACGCATTCTAGGAAAAGTGCTACATACCTCATTGCTGAGTCTCACTTTGGTCACCTTCTAGATACTCCCTTTGAAAAGCTATGCACTGGCCGAGGGTCGGGGGGCCATAGCTCAGCAGTTACAGCTCTGGCCTCACAAAGCAGGAGTCATGGGTTTAGTCCTTGCCTGGGCCTTCTGCTGATTTAAAAAGAAAAAAAGGAAGAAAATCTTTGCACTGATGCCAGTGCTCCGTCCACCCTTCAGAGCAATTTTGGAACCCTTTTTCTGGAATGGCCATCAGAACTGTCATCATATGAGGGCTGACAATTAAGTTCACAAACTCATCCTAGAAAAGGTTCTGCGTATCTTATGCCGAATGTCGCTATGGTCACCAGAGGGCCAAGGGTAGCACTTCAAAGGTGACTGTAGTGTTGTCATTCAGCAGTGAGGTATGCAGCAATTTTTCTAGGATGAATTCACAAAGGTAATTGTCAGACCTTGTATTAAAGGCAACGTCTGCTTCACACCAATAACGTGGGTTGGACTGTGTGGTGTGCAGGGCTAGTGTGTCACAGGAGTGCAAAGAGTGTAGGCCTTACTTTTGGATATTCTGGTTCAAGGTTCATTTTTGTCCCTTAGCATTGAAGTAAATGAAACAAGAATTTAACCCACAACAAAAGCTAGCATAAGGGATTAACAAAAGGGACTTTTAATTTAAGGACTGAGCTATATGGACTATGAGAGAGGCAAAGGGAAACAGGGTAAAACAAGGTTCCCAGAGATGAGCCCCAGCAGGAAGTTACTGGAACCTCAAGACCAGAAGGCTGGAGGGTGTCACCTAGGGTACTGAAGGTCAAGGTCCTGCTCTCTCAGAAAATGTGGTGAAAGAATATTCCAATTCAGTCTGGGACCACCGAGCAGATGTAGCAAGTGGTGGAAATGATGGGAGAGAAAGCGAGGCAGAAAAGGAAGTGAAGAGATAACCTGGCCAGGGGCAGGGACTCATGCCAGTAATCCCAACACTCTGGGAGGTCAAGGCGGGAGGGTTGCTTGAACGTAGGAGGTCAAGGCGGGAGGGTTGCTTGAACGTAGGAGGTCAAGGCGGGAGGGTTGCTTGAACGTAGGAGGTCAAGGCGGGAGGGTTGCTTGAACATAGTAGTTCAAGACCAGCCTAAACAGGAGAGAGACCCCATCTATACTAAAACAATAAATTAGCCAGGGGGGATAGCAGGCGGCTATTGTCCCAGCTACTCAGGAGGCTGTGGCAGGAGGATCAGGAGTCTGAGGTTGCTGTGAGCTGGGATGATGCCACAGCACTCTACCCAGGGAGACAGAGTAAGATTGTCTCAAAAACAAACAAACATTGAAATAGAAATAATTTGACTTCTCTTTTCCAAGCACCCTCTTGCCTCCCCAAAACACAGCTGCCTATTCACATCCAAAGTCCAGCTGTCTATAGAGAGTGGAAAATGGGGCCTGATGTCAGCCCTGACACTGCAGGCTGTGATGCCCAGAAGTGCAGAGAAGGGCCCTGAAGGAGAACAGGCCCTAGACACACAATAGGGCTTAACATTAGGAATTAATTCCTTGAGCCTGAAAAAATCTCAGTTGTGAATCTCTTATTATTTGAAATACCATGGCTAAAAATAGTTTGAGTTCTTGGAAAGAAAGGATCAAGGTTTTAACTTTCAGAATAACAATGTGAGGAGTCCCTTGAATCCACTGCTTTGAAACATTATAAAACTATAAACAACAGCAATAGAAACAACAACATTTAGACTCTCTGTCAATGTTCCTAAGGGCATGCAGCAAATTAAAGAATTCAATAAAAGCTACTAAAACTCCCAAAGAAGGGTGAAAGCACGTGTCTTTTGAACCCCAGTTTTTATCTTTTCTTGTCTGCACCCAACCCAGTGTGATGGAAACTCTACCCAGACAAAGCTGGGAAAACAAGCTCCCTCTGGTTTCTGTTCCTAGCCGAGGGTGCAGTATCTGTCACAGAGGGCTGAACAATCAGCGTTTTTATCTTCCGTCTCCACTTGTCTGTTCACAGGCTAGAGTCTTAAAACCAGGCGGAAGAAGCTCCCTCCTTTGTCCAGCTTCGCTTGTGGTGTCAAGGCTGGTGTTGGGCGTGGTACTGACACGCAGAGCCCCGGTCTCCTTCGTGGAGGTCGAGTGTGTGGCTAAGGGAGCTGAGAAGACCAGCTGCGATCCGACTGAGGCCCAGTCCCTCGCCTCTCCCTTCACTGAGTACCCAGCTACTGCAGGGGGATGACACTCAGAAGCAAGGGTCCTATTGTCCCTGAGCACAGAGTCAGAGCCACAGCCTTGGCAGAGAACGGCTGTACCTGAGAGCTTGCAGCTCTTCCCAAATGTAATTACTTTATTGGCAACAAAATGTGGGGCAGTGAAGCCAAAAGATGCTCTCAAAGTCAATGGAAGGTATGAAAAAAAAGGAAATGAATAATAGACTAGTAACTTTACTGGGCTATGAACTAAATCATAGACCAGCTGTTGTAGCAGACAGAACTCGGAAAGAGATAGCTAAATAGAACTTTGCTGGTATCACAATGAATCTCAATAGCTGACTTGAAAAATTATCCCCACAAACAATCCAGATTCTAATTGAGTCAATCTGTGGCACAGTTAATGTCCAAGAGCATTGACAGAAACCTATAGCGGCCACTGACAGATGGTGGCGCTTATCTTCTGGTGTGATCAAGAAAAGAGACAAAGAGACAGCTCAAACCACTGTCATGCCCAGGGGACCCTCTGCAGGCACAGGCTGAGTCTCCTCAGGAAGATCTCAAACGCTTCCCACTTTGGGGGAAAAAGGCTTAACTAAAATAAACCTTTAGTCACAAAATAAATAAATAAGACAACAACAATAATAAACCCTGGGTGGAGTGTTCCTAGCATTCTTCTTGTTTTTAGAATACATTCTCCAAAATATCTAGTTTTCAATAACAAATCTATATGAAGTGAAAAAGAAGGCTTTGCACAAGAAAAAATGAGACAATATAACTTCTTGTAAGACTAGCCAGATAGCGGATTTAACAGAGGAAGACTTCAGAGTAGCCATCACTATATTCAAAGAACTAAAGGACATGGTATTTAGAGAAGTACAGGAAAATAGGGTGAAACAATCTAAACAAATAGAAAATAGTAATAAAGAGATAAAAATTATTTTTAAAAGGTCAAATGGAAATACTGGATTTAAAAGGAACATAAGTGGTACACAAAATCACTATAGGGGCTAAATAATAGATTTTAAGTAGGAGCAGAAAGTGTTAGTAAACTGAGAGATGAATAGACAGAAATGATATAATCAGAAGAACAGAGTGAAAAGGGAATGAAGAAAAATGATCAGAGCCTCTGGGAAATGTGGGATGGCATTAAATACTTCAAACATACGTGATGGGGCTGTGAGGAAAAGAGGAGAGAGAGAAAAGAATGGGAAAATATTGTAAAAAATTGTCACTGAAGACTGCTGGAATTTGTGGAATACGTTGACCCACACATCTATTAAGCTCAACAGATTCAAGCAGGATAGATGCTAAGACATCTAAACACAGACACGTGGTGGTAAAATGTTGAAAGCCAAGACAAGGGGGAAGTCTTATCAAGGAGAGGAAAAACTCCCACAGACAAAAGAAACCCAAATTAGAGTAAGAGCTGACATCTCATTGGTGCAACCGAGGCCAGAAATTGGTGGAATAACATATTGAAAGTGCTCATACAGGAGGCAAAGCAAGATGGCCAAACAGAAGTCTCCAGAATCAGCCCCTCAAAGAAACATCAAATTGAACAACAATCCGCATAAGAAGCCCAAAAGCCCATCAACCCACGAATGGATTAATAAATTGTGGTACATGTATACCATGGAATACTATGCAGCCTTAAAGAAAGATGGAGACTTTACCTCTTTTGTGTTTACATGTCTGCTTGTTTTATTTCAAAATATATATTTCAAAGCAGTGGTCTATATCCTCCTCAAGTATGTTAGAGCTTTGTAAGCTACATTCACTTCCTCTTGCCTCTTTTCAAGGAAATGAGAAATTTTTTTCCATTGGCTACATTCTAGGAAATTGGATGGTTTGGTAATTTCACTATTGAGTTCAATTAATTTATATTCTGTATGTATTGAAGACCTGGTGTGTTCCTTCATGCCAGTCAGAAATATAAAATGGAAGATTTAAAAACAAGATCAAAATAGCATTACTTCATTAGAATATAATCATTCAACCCCCAACTCATCCTGTTTTGGCTCAGAGTTACAAAGGAACATTGTTATTTCAAAAAAAAAAAAAAAGAAGCTTGATTGTAGAGATAGCAATTTTCTTTAAAATGTCCACTTTTATCTTCTTTCCTTTGGCTGACCTTATAGAGACAGCTTTTAGAGAAAGCTGGAAAATGCCATGAACTATTGTCTTAGGGAAAATGCTACTCTTACAATGAAAAACATCATAGCTATTTTCAGATTTGAACTCTTCCTCTGATTATTATATGGGGGTAAATGATTAAAATCTAGTTATTGACATAGGAGACATCTGATTGCTTTGGGATTATTTTTTGGCAATCAAATAGTTTGGGAATCAACAATTATTTATGTTCATAAGGATGCTCCAGGTTTAGATATCACTCCCAAATCCACCTCCTATAATGAATGCTTAAATGAGAATCAGACACACTCAGCATCACGGGAGATAAAGAAAATTTTTAAAAGATGCATGATAATAGACTAAAAATATCTAACTTTGGGAGTGTAGACCCTCATTAAATTCATCTTAAAGGAGAAGAACAGTATGCAGGACAGTTTTCAGGTTGGCCTTCGACTGCCCCAGTTCTCCCCATTTTCTCACTGGTAGCTCTTAACTGTGGAATTGTGTGAGGAATGTAACATCCTGAGAAGGGAATGCCCAGGGTTTCTGTTCCAGACCTCTGCTGCATTAACCCAATGAGGGACATGACCCTGGGGCATAAAACCCCAACCCCAATGCCATCTTAGCAGCAGGGCCAGTGGAACATGCACAAGTAAGACACGACTGCCCCAAGAAGCTTTCTTTAAGCCTTGGAGGACTGACTTGAAATGAATCCTAGGTTTCTGTTGCCCTTTGCTGCCTCTCCTTGAGAAACATATCTGCTTTATGTAACTGCTTGTAAATGACTGTGTTTTGTGTCATGGGCTTAGAGAAGATGGTAGCTAGTGCGCAGTGTGCCTGCTCCAAGCAGAAAAGTATTATTTTCCATTTTTCCTCTATAACTGCCCAAAGTTATATCCAAAAGGTATTAAATATCTCACAAACTGCAATATGTTTAGAAACTGAAAGGCCCCAAGTGCAATGTGATATCTCGGCTCTGGCAGAAAATTAGTAAAAAACATTCCATAAGCACAAACATTCATAAGAACCAAAGACTCATCAGCCCCCACTTTCATGTTCTCTGATATGACTCTCATTGTCCTATATCCAAAATGAATGAAAGCAGCTGTGTACTTTTTTATAGTGTCACAGAGATCAAAAACATACAGATGCACAGACAGAACCATACAAAGAACCTGACCTTCCAGTCCAGGAAATAGCGAACTGACTGGCAGAAAATTTCAAAGGGGGAAACGTAAGGACTTTCTACAAATGAAAATAGATTTTTGAGATTTTATCTTATGCTGTGTTCTGGTGGGCAGTCTATGAAGGGCTGGTTAGAGCTTTGCCACCATTCTCCAGGCACTGCAGGATGTTTTGAAGTAAGAAAGAAAAATTTTCAGGGAATCATAACTTATAACTTCCCACTTTGAAGTACTCTAATTTTATTGCCGTACAAACACTCTACCAGACATTCCTGAGTGCTACTCAACAGCTCAACTAAACTTCCAACCTCTTCAAGATTCATGACAGTGACCCAATTTCCAAAATTTTAGTTTTTGTCTATAGTCTATAAATGTCTATTAGGGTGCTAAATGAAGCACTATGCTGATAACCTAATGTATGTTATGATGGGACAGATAGATAACCATGGCTTAATCTGAAATTGTATCAGGGCACATATTTGCAAATTTGCCTTAACCCTGTATCTTCATTTTACACACATTTCTCTCTTTCTCTTTCTGCACCATCAAGCACCCCTAGCAGGACAAAAATGCAGTTACTTAAATGAGAGCATTCTGGAACACTAAGAGAAATATACAACTATTACATATTATAGCAAAAAGATATATACTCAAGGGTGCTGAAAAATGTAGACACATTTTAAGAGACGTTACCTATGTATTACTTATCAAATTTGAATTAAATTATGGTAGCAATTGTGTAGCATGACGTTTGCTCAAAAGATGGCCTTAATCAAATGAATGCTGGCCTCTCCATGCAACAAGCAGGACAGTCAAAGAAAATGGAAGAAGCATCGTGGGTGTTCGGTAGATTAGGTGCATTTAATACATTTATGACTTATAAACTAACAATGGGTTTATCTAAATGTAACCCCACCATAAGTTGAAGAGCACGTATAAGTATGTATATATGTATCTGTATGTATTTATCGCTACTGTCTGCCTTAACGTCTTCCAGTGGCTTCCCATTTCACTCAGAATAAAATCCAAAATCCTTACCATAGCTTGCAAGGCTTTCCAGTACCTGTGTTCTGATACTCAGGTGATTTTATTTCCATCTTATCTCCCCTCCCTCACTCTGCTCCTGCCACAATGGCCTCCATGCTCTTTCTCAAGTACCCTGAGTATTCCTCTGCTGCAGACTCATACTTTTTGTGGTTTCCTCTTCCTGGTAGACGCTTGCCCTATATATGAGCAAGTATTGCTCCCTCACTTCTTTAAGGTCCCTACTTAAATGGCATTATATCCAGAGTCCCCTGACCTTCTTATCAAAAACATAGCTTTTTGTTTCCTAATCCTGTTATTCTCTTTCCTTCATCCTTTTCTCAGAGCTTTTCAACAACTGATCCATTATTTATGTGTTTATTTTTTCTTCTCTCCCATTAGAATGAATCTCTAGACAGTTTTTAATCTCCTAGAAAATCTTCATCACCTACAAGTGTAACTGACACATATTAAGTGGTCGGCCAATATTCACTCAATATGTTGAGTGAATGAAGGAATATTAGTAAAGTTAAGTCTGTGTAACTACTTGTTTCCTCTTTGTTTACTGTACTTATGGTATGTGTCTTTGTGAAGGGTTTTATGTAACTATGAAATACTTGAGTCTTGCCACAACCAACCAAGTGTCCAGTACACAAGCCCTAAACAATACATGGATGACTATTAGGTTTAATAAACAAACCCAAATGAAAACTGTCAGTACTGGTCACATTAAAAGTTCTCAGACTCAGATAATAAACGGTTTTAAGGACAAATCTTTAGATGATATTAGCCCTGAGCCTGGCTTTAGTGGCAGCAGAAACACAGCTGAATTTTGCTTTTCAGTGGTCCTGTCAGCACTATGCACACAGAATATCCCATCTACTTAGTCTATGTTGCCTGGAGTGAGCACCAGGCCTGCTTCTTCCTCTTCCTCTGTTTACAGTAGCTAAGTCACTTCACCCCATGATTTCAGTATTTTTATCTTTTTTAAAAATTATTTTTAATTTTATTAAATCATAATTGTGTACATTAGCGCAATCACGTGGCACAATGTGCTATCTTCATATACAATCTGAAATATTTTCATCAAATTGTCAAAAATAGCCTTTATGGCATTTTCTTAGTCACTAGATGGACATTGGTATTCTGCATTTAGTAGGTTTCACCAGTACCCTTCTAAGATGTACCGTAGGTGTGATCCCACAAATTGCCCTCCCTCCGCCCACCCTCCTCCTTTTCTCCCCTCTCTTGCCCTTTTCCCCATATTCTTGTGCTATAATTGGGTTTTGGCCTTCATATGAAAGTTATAAATTAGCTTCATATTAGGGCTGAGCACATTGGATACTTTTTTTCCATTCTTGAGATACTTTGCTAAGAAGAATATGTTCTAGCTCCATCCATGTAAACATGAAAGAGGTAAAGTGTCCATCTTTCTTTAAGGTTGCATAATATTCCATAGTACACATGTACCACAATTTATTAATCCATTCGTGGGTCGATGGACATTTGGCCTTCTTCTACAACTTAGAAATTATGAATTGGCCTGCAATAAACATTCTGGTACAGATATCTTTATTATGATGTGATTTTTGGTCTTCTGGATATGTACCTAATAAAGGAATTATAAGATTGAATGGCAGGTCTATTTTTAGATCTCTAAGTATTCTCCAAACATCCTTCCAAAAGGAACGTATTAGTTTACATTACCACCAGCAATGTAGAAGTGTCCTCTTTTCTCCACATCTAGGCCAGCATCTCTGGTTTTGGGATTTTGTTATGTGGGCTAACCTTACTGGAGTTAGATGATATCTCAAAGTAGTTTTGATTTGCATTTCTCTGATAATTAAGGATGGTGAGCATTTTTTCATGTGTCTATAGGCTGTGTGCCTGTCTTCTTTAGAGAAGTTTCTCTTCAAGTCCTTTGCCCACCATGAGATGGGATCACTTGTCCTTTTGTTCCTAATACGTTTGAGTTCTCTGTGGATTCTGGTTATTAAACCTTTGTCGGAGGCATAACCTGAAAATATTTTCTCCCATTCTTAGGTCTGTCTGCCTGCTACACTTACTTGTTCTTAGCAGTGCAGAAACTTTTTAGTTCAATCAGGTCCCAGTAGTGTATTTTTGATACTGCTTCGATTGCCTGGGGAGTCCTCCTCATAAAAAATTCACCCAGGCTGATTACCTTGAGAGTTTTCCCTGTAATTTTTTCTAGTATTTTTATAGTTTCATATCTGAAGTTTAAATCTTTGATCCAGTGAGAGTCTATCTTAGTTAATGGTGAAAGGTGTGGGTCCAGTTTCAGTCTTCTACAGGTCGCCAGCCAGTTCACCCAGCACCATTTGTTAAATAGGGAATCTTTTCCCCACTGAATGATTTTAATTGGCTTGTCAAATATCAAATAGCGGTAAGTAGCTGGGTTCATCTCTTGATTCTCTATTCTGTTCCATACATCTATCACTCTGTTTTTGTGCCAGTACCATGCTCTTTTGATCACTATCAATTTATAGTACAGTCTCAGGTCTGGTAGTGTGATTCCTCCTGCTTTGTTTTTATTTCTGAGTAATGTCTTGGCTATTTGAGTTTTTTTTCTGATTCCATATAAAACAAAGTATTATTTTTCCGAGGTCTTTAAAATATGACAATGGAGCTTTAAT
>CAUYON010034465.1:0-30499 GCA_963573935.1 Arctocebus calabarensis
AAGGGTGGGGAAGAGACTAAGCAAAGAAATTTTAGACTTAAACTTCAACATACAATAATTGAATTTAATAGACATCTACAGAACATTTCATCCTAACAAAACTGAATACACATTCTTCTCATCAGCCCATGGAACATCCTCCAAAATTGATCACATCTTAGGTCACAAGTCCAACCTCGGAAAATTTAAAAGTATAGAAATTATTCCTTGTATTTTCTCGGATTATCACACAATAAAAGTTGAACTCACCAATAACAGGATCTGCATACTCATACAAAGACATGAAAACTAAATAACCTTGTGCTGAACAATAGCTGGGTCATAGATGAGATTAAGAAGGAAACTGTAAAATTTTGGGAAATAAATGATAATGAAGACATGCATTATCAGCATGCAGGATACTGCAAAGGCAGTCCTAAGAGGGAAATTTATAGTGTTGCAAGCCTTCCTCAAGAGAACGGAAAGAGAGAAAGTCAGTAACTTAATGAGACAGCTTAAACAACTGGAAAAAGAAGAACATTCCAACCCCAAATCCCAGCAGAAGAAAAGAAATAGTTAAAATTAGAGCAGAATTAAATAAAATAAAAAACAAAAGAATTATTTAAAAGATCAATGAATCAAAAAGTTAGATATGAAAAATTCAACAAAATTGATAAACCTTTGGCCAACCTAATCAAAAATAGAAAATTAAAGTCCCTAATATCATTAATCAGAAATGACAAAGGTGAAATAACAACAGACACCTCAGAAATTCAAAGAACCCTTAATGAATACTACAAAAAACTTTATTCTCAGAAATATGAAAATCTGAAAGAAGTTGACCAATACTTGGAAGCACACCAACTTCCTAGAGTTAATCAGAAAGAAATGAAAATGCTGAACAGACCTATATCAAGTACTGAAATAGAATCAACTATATGAAATCTCCCAAAAAAGAAGAGTCTGGGACCAGGTGGCTTCACATCAGAATTCTACCAAACCTTTAAAGAGGAACTAGTACCTATATTACTTTATCTTTTCCAAAACATTGAAAAAGAAGGAGTACTTCCCAGCACATTGTATGAAGCAAATATCACCCTGATCCCCAAACCAGGAAAAGACCAAACAAGAAAAGAAAATTACAGACCAAAATCTTTAATGAACATACATGTAAAAATATTCAATAAGTTCCTAGCAAACAGAATCCAGCAACATATCAAATGAATTATACACCATGACCAAGTGGGTTTTATCCCAGGGTCTCAAGGTTGGTTCAATATACATAAAACTATAAATATAATACATTACATAAACAAACAAAAAACAAAGACCATATGATTCTCTCAATAAATGCAGTAAAAGCTTTTGACAATATCCAGCATCCTTTCATGATCAGAACACTTAAGAAAATAGGTATAGAAAGGACTTTTCTTAAACTGATAGAGGCCATCACGGCAAACTCACAGCCAACATCATATTGAATGGAGTAAAATTGAAAACATTTCCACTCAGATCAGGAACCAGGTAGGTTGCCCATTGTTTCTACTGCTTTTTAACATTGTAATGGAAGTCTTAGTCATCACAATCAGGCAAAAGAAGGCAATCAAGGGCATCCAAATAGGAACAGAGGAGATCAAACTTTCACTCTTCACAGATGATATGATTTTATACCTTGAAAACCCCAGGGATTCAACAACAAAACTCTTAGAAGTGATCAAGGAATATAGTAGTATCTCAAGATACAAAATCAATTCTCACAAATCAGTAGCTTTCATATACACCAATAATAGTCAAGCCAAAAAAAAGTGTCAAGGACTCTATTCCCTTTACAACTGTGCCAAAGAAGATGAAATATTTGGGAATTTACCTAACAGAAGACATGAAAGAGCTCTAATAAAGACAATTATCAAACTCTGAGAAAAAAATAGCTGAAGATGTTAACAAATGGAAAAAACATACCATGTTCATGGCTGAGAAGAATCAACATTGTTACAATGTCCATATTACCCAAAGTAATTTATAAATTTAATGCAATCCATATCAAAGCACCACTGTCATACTCTAAAGACCTGGAAAAAATATTACTTTATTTTATATGGAACCAGAAAAGAACTCAAAAACCAAGATATTACTCAGAAATAAAAACAAATCAGGAGGAATCATGCTACAAGACTTCAAACTATACTATAAATCTATAGTGATCAAAACTGCATGATATTGGCACAAAAATAGAGAGGTAGATGTGTGGAACAGAATTGAGAACCGAGACATGAACCCAGACACTTATCATCATTTGATCTTTGATAAGCCCATCAAAAATATAAATTGGGGGAAAGATTCCCTATTTTAAAAATGGTGCTGGGAAATTGGCTGGTGACTTGTAGAAGACTGAAACTGGACCAACACCTTTCACCATTAACAAAAATTGACTCTCACTGGATAAAAGATTTAAAGACATGACACTATAAAGATTCTTGGAGAGAGGCTCGGCACCTGTGGCTCAACGGGCTAAAGCGCCAGCCACATATACCTGAGCTGGCAGGTTCGAATCCAGCCTGGGCCTGCCAAACAATGACGGCTGCAACCAAAAAATGGCCGGGCATTGTGGCAGGTGCCTGTAGTTCCAGCTACCTGGGAGGTGGAGGCAAGAGACTCCCTTGAGCCTAGGATTTGGAGGTTGCTGTGAGCTGTGATGCTATGGCCCTCTATCCAGGGTGACAGCTTAAGGCTCTGTCTCAAAAAAAAAAAAAAAAGATTCTTGGAGAGAGTGCAGGAGAAACACTTGAAGAAACTAGCCTGGGAGAATATTTTATGAGGAGGACCCCCAGGCAATTGAAGCAACATTGCTGGGATCTGATTAAACTAAAAAGCTTCTGCAAAGCCAAGAACACAGGAAGCAAAGCAAGCAGACAGCCCTCAGAATGGGAGAGGATATTGGCAGGTTATACTTCTGACAAAGGTTTGATAACCAGAATCCACAGAGAACTCAAACTTATTAATAAGAAAAGAACAAGTAATTCCATTTCATTGTGGGCAAGGGACGTGAACAGAAGATTCTCTGAAGATGACAGGCACATGGCATACAGACACATGCAAAAATGCTCATCATCTTTAATCATCAGAGAAATACAAATCAAAACCACTTTGAGATATCATCTAACTCCCGTAAGAGAGGCTCACATGACAAAATTCTAAAACTACAGATGTTGGGGTGGATGTGGAGAAAAGGGAACACTTCTGCACTGCTGGTGGGAGTACAAGCTAATACATCCCTTTTGGAAAGAAGTCTAGAAAATACTCAGAGATCTAAAAGTAGATCTGCACTAGGTATATATCCAAAAGACCAAAAATCACTTTATAACAAAAGATATTTGCATCAGATTGTTCACTGCAGCTCAATTCATAATAGCCAAGTCATGGAAGAAGCCCAAGTGCCCATCGACCCATGAATGGATTAATAAATTGTATATGTACACCATGGAATATTATGCAGCCTTAAATAAAGATGGAGACCTCTTTTACGTAAAGATGGTCCTTTTTTACATGGATGGAGCTGGAACATATCCTACTTAGTGATGTATCTCAAGAATAGAAGAAAAAATATCCAATGTACTCAGTAATATTATGAAACCAATTTACAATCACTCACTTTCATATGAAGGATAGATCACAACTATGGCCCAAGATGAAGGAGGGAGGAAGGGAGTTAAGAGAGGAGAAGGGAGGTCAGATCATTGGAAGGTGAATGGTGGGATCACACCTATGGTGAATAGTGCAAGGGTACATGTCTGATCTAATAGTATAGAGTATAAATGTCTTAACAAAATAATTAAGTAAACAAGATGAGGTATATATTAAAAAAAAAATGCTGAGGAAAAACTGTGTCAAGAACATTGGATTTTAAGGCAGGTGGGGTAGGATGCACCTGTAGTTCCAGCTATTCGGGAGGTTGACACAGGAGGATTGCTTGAGCCCAGGAATTTGGGACTACCCTGAGCAATAGAGCAAAGCCCTGTCCCTACAAATGGGGAAAAAAATTAGCTGGATGTGATGGCTTGCCCCTGCAATCCTAGCCTACTGAGGAAGTTGAGGTGAGAGGATCATTTGAGCCCACAATTATGAGTTTGCAGAGCACTACGAACACCTTTGCACTCTGGCCTGAATGACCCAAGTGGGATGCTGCCTCCAAAAAAAGAAAAAAAGAGATTTTCAGCCCTGACAGCATGGAGAGTTCTCCTTAATACCTTGTGCTACTTTGAGATACACCTAAGACAACAAAAAGACTGCTCTTCAGGAATAAAGATTATGTCTGAAAATGAGACCTGTTTTAGACTCATTCCAACAAAGCTTACAGCCAACACCTGACAAGATCCTCTGGGAAGACATTTCCAGATTGAGTCTCACCAAGACAGAGGGGCTAGAGAAGACCATAGCCTTTCCACAGATACTCCATTTTGAAGCACAAAATCAAGTTCAAGGTGATTAGCCAATAATTAAACTGCCTGCTAAAATGACAATCAAGACTATTCAGAATTTTCTTCAATGTAATATTCACAGGATCTACTTTTCAATTAAAAATGTCAAAACATACAAAGAAATAGGAAAATAGAATCCAGTAAAAAAAAAATGATCAAACTCTTATGAGATGAAGAACATCCTCACCACATGCCATAATATAGTTTGCTTTTAAAGTTTTGGATTTGTGCTAATCGGATGGTTGAAAAATAACACACCATTAAAACTTTAATTGACTGACATTCCTATTATGATAAATTGAACATCTCTTCATATGTTTAATAATACTTACTTCCTCTTCTCTGAACTTTTATATGCTTTGCCCATGTTCCTACTGACCAACTTGAGTTGCTGTATTTTTTCATATTTATTTACATGTGGTCTTATTTAAATAAATTAATTTGCTGTGATAAGGGAAACTTCATTTTTAGTTTTTATCATATAACTTTTAATTTTATATACATTAGGTTTTTGAGGTTGAACTTTTGAATTTTTATGTATAGGCTTATCAATCTTTATTTTTTTAATTGCCTTCTCTGACTTTAAGATCACGAAAAAAGGCTCTGCGCCTGTGGCTCAGCGGGATAAGGCGCCACATACACCTGAGCTGGCGAGTTCGAATCCAGCCCGGACCCGCCAAACAACAATTATGGCTGCAACCAAAAAAATGGCCAGGCGTTGTGGTGGGCGCCTACAGTCCCAACTACTTGGGAGGCAGAGGCAAGAGACTCACTTGAGCCCAGGAATTGAAGGTTGTTGTGAGCTGTGATGCCACGGCACTCTATCCAGGGTGACAGCTTGAGGCTCTGTCTCAAAAAAAAAAAAGATCACGAAAAAATCCTCCATTTTTTCCTAGTACTTTTAGCATTGCTTTTTATTTATTTATTTATTTTTTGAGACAGAGTCCTGGGTAGAGTGCTGTGGCATCATAGCTTGCAGCAACCTCAAACTCTTGGGCTTAAGTGATTCTCTTGCCTCAGCCTCCCAAGTAACTGGGACTACAGACATCCGCTGCAACACCTGGCTATTTTTTGGTTATAGTTGTCATTGTTGTTTGGCAAGCACAGGCTGGATTTGAACCTGCCAACTCCAGTGTATGTAGCTGGCACTCTAGCCGCTGAGCTATAGGTGCCGAGCCAGCATTGTTTTTTATTTTTAAATTCTTTATACATCTGTGATTTATGTAGTTTATATTAAGTACATACTCATCTTTGTTTCCTTTTCAAATATATAGTTTACCAAATATCATGTAGTTAAGATAAATCATTTTTCAGCATTATTAATAATTTAAGTTTATTTTAAGTTAAATAAAACCAGTTTCTGACTAGTAAGATTGGAATAAGACAAAGAATATATTAACCAACTATACCTCATACTCTGATTCTAAAGATACTTTATTAGCTTTCAGTCTTTTTTCCAATTCAGGATCAATCTGTAGAAAAGAAAGAAGAGCCATAAGTTATTTAAGTCTGTTAGATTCAATTTTCAATTTTAAAATCTACAGAAGGGTGAAACAGTATGACCAAATATAAAAACACAAGGCAAAATCTCCACTATCTACTCTACTCACATAATCTTAACTAATGTACTACTACTATCTATTGAAACTAACAGCTGATAACTACTACTTGTTATGTGCAACGCATTTTGATATATATTACTTTGTTTAATCTTCAAAAAACCTATATTATTATTATGTCTATTATCACAAGTAAAGAAAATGGGGCACACGAAGTTTTTTTATCAAAGAGGCAGAGCCTAGTTTTGAGCATTGGTGCTCTGCTACCACGGTCCACACTATTAACCAGAATCATATATTTGACAAGATCAAAGTAATCTGTCTACACAAAGGGAATAAGAGGACAGAGTTCCGGAGTACTATGCTCACACTGCAAGCACTGTGACTGAGTTGTGAGAGGGCTCCCTCCATTGGACAAGCCTCTGCCTGTACAGACTGAGGACCTGCTTAGAGTCTGTATGAAGTCAGTGCACTGAGAACAGGTACAGCAGGGATCGGGCAGCAGCTGATCCCAGGCTCCTGTAGCTGAAGCCTTTCTATACTCTTGGGGGTCTGGTGCCAAGTCAGCACGGGACTCAGTTTTGGGGCAGTGGCCTTCATATCACCCCCACTGGACTGGGGTGGGAAATGACTAAGTGGAGCCTTAGTCATTAGACCAAGACTAGACTAAGGCTTAGGCTACCCTGTGACTGGAAGTTCCCCTTCCCAAGTTCCCCTTCCCTAAAGCACAATGGGATCTACACATGAGAGCTGATCTTGAAGCAGGAAAGTAAAGGCAGAGCTAAAGATCTGTCCTGGCCACTCTGTACAGGCATTAGCCAAACAGTCTGTAACACTCCACTGTAGCAAATGCCTCTGTTATCTGTCTATCTTTCTCTTGGAAGATGCTGGGCCTAGATAGTAACCTTGCAACTTCCTTAGCCTTCCCTCGCCCTTGAGACAGGTAGCCCGCCCAGAGTCAAGGGCGCGGGCAGATCTGTCCTTCCCTCAAGTCCCATGACTTTCACGTTTGTCACGTACCTCACATCCTTCATGACTCTCAAGTGCACCCTAGCCCTAAAAATTGTACAAAAGAAAGGCAAGAGATTGGGTGGGTGGGCTCGGTTTTTGGGACACTAGTCCGCCAAGTCTCCTGGCCGGAAAAAACTTGCTGCTTCCTCTATTGACTGGTGCCTGGAGTCTTCTGTCTGTGTCGGTTTTCCTGCTACAATCTGTGCAACACCACAGGCTCTGAAGTGGGAATCTTTGGGTAACTGCTTCAGTCCAGTGTGGAGAGGCCACTGAAACTAACCTCTTCCTATGTGACTTGACATTCCTGTAGTCCCTGAGCCTGCAGAACAACCCACTGCCTGCTTGGCCCTGACTCTACCTTCCAGGTCCTCTGCCTATGTGACACTGCTTTCAGCTCTGAGGTCCTGCTCAGAATCCCTGCTTCTGGCTCCTACTCAGTCCTACTTCTGAGGCTCTCACACTGGAGCCCGAGGCTCAGACCCTATGGCTCCAGAGCTCCCACCAGGTCCAAAGACACCACTCCCGAGATTCCAGTACTGAATCTGGATTCCTAAGCCTCTACCCCTGAGCCTCCACCACTGCTGCAGGGCCAATAGAACTGCTTCAAGGCCCAACACCCCACCAGGACTTCCCAGCCTCAAGCTACCAGTACACTGGGACCTTGTTCAAGCAAACACCCACAGCCCAGCTGCCACTGTCACCTTTGTGAGGAGACCTCGGGCAGAGCAACCCCACAATGCCAGCTTCCATGAAGAGGGTTTTACTCAGCTCCTACCTTGAACTTCCTACAACTGCCTAGTGAACCACTCAACACCTAGCACAAAGATAATCCAGAACAGGTTTGAACAGTGGCAAACACAAGTGAACAGGACAAATCAGAACAGCTGCATTTCAAGTTTCTTGTGTACATGCCCCTCCCTTGCCATATGAACATTCCAGAGTAGGAAAAAAAACACCATCAGGGACACCCCTCCCCCCCTTTTAATAATTAATCTGGAGTGTTCTAGCAAAGAATAGTTGCCCTGTAAACCCATTAGCCCAGAGTTGAGAAAAGAGGTTTCAAGTAAGAAGAAACCAGGAAAAGAACCCTGGCAAGTGAAAAAACAGAACAGTTGAATATCCTCAAGGGATCATAATGGAGCTATAGTATTTAACAAGGAAACTGCTGAAATGACAGAAATAGAATTTAGAATATGATCAGAAATAAGATACATGGAATTGAAGAGAAAGTTGAAAACCAATAAAAAGAAATCAAAAAAATTTTCAGGAAATTAATGAACAAGTTACTGAAGAGCTAGCCAACATAAGAAAGCTTAAAACAGAACTTAAACAGTCATTCAGGAAATTTCAAAACACAATAGAAAGCTTTCACAACACACAAGGCCAAGGAAAAGAAAGAATCTCAGAGCTTGACTAAAAGCCTCTCAAACTAACTCAGACATTTAAAGAGGCAAAGAGGAGAATAAAAAAGGCAGAGCAATCACTTAGAGGGCTATGCAAAGCAAATTAGCATACAAATTATAGGTTCCCTTGAGGGAAAAGAGGGCTAAAAGCATGGAAAAATCTACTCAACAGAATTACTATATTTTACTATGTATAATGCACTCATTTTGGCCCAAATTTTTGAGGGAAAAATAAAGATGTACATTATACAGAACATGGAACAGAAGAGCCCAGAGGGTCTCCTGAGTTCTGGAGGATCTGGGAACCAGTGGGAATGTGCTGGATAGGAGATGGGAGTGATGAAGGGTTTGGCAAAGCAGGCTGCATCTATGTGGGGCAAGGGAAGCCTGAGCCTGGCCACATGGAGGGGATCGGAACACCTGTGGCCTCAGAAGCTCCTGCTCTGCCACTATGCAAAGTGGCAGGGAGAGAAGAGCTCCCAGAAGAGAGGGAAGGGGGAGCCTTAGGAGTGGGCAGTTAGCCCTCCCCACATGTGTGTGTGTGTGTCCTGGATAAGAGCTGGCTATGTTCTCTAGGGGTGTTTTCCTGAAAGTCTGGGCCAAAAGCATGGGTGAGTATTAGACATGGGAATGCCTTATATATAGCAAAGTATGGTATTGAGGAAAACTTCCCTGATATCTCCAAAGATCCAGACATCCGGATGCAAGATAGTCATAAAACACCAGGAAGAAATTTAATGAATAGGACATCTCTAAGACACACAGTAATCAATTTGACCAAAGTCAAAATGAAGGAGAAAATTCTACAAGCATCAAGTTGTAAGCAACAATTGACCTACATGGGGAAAACCCCTTAGGCTAAAAGTAGACTTCTCAGCAAAAACCTTAAAAGAAGGGAAGGGGGTCCTATCTTCAGTATTCTTAAACTGAATTGTCAGCCTAGAATTTTGTATCCTGAAAAACTAAGTTTCACAATTAATGAAAAAATTCATTTCCAGACAAGTAAACACTGAGAACTTTGTCATGACCAGACCTCCCTGAAGGAAATACTCAGAACTGCATTATTCATCAAACAGTATAATAGATACACACCAATTTAAAATTACCCCCCCAAAGCTAAAGCTCACAACTCTTACACAACAACAGCACAAGAGGGAAAATAGAACAATAAGGTACTACTCAACATAATGAACAGAACAGCGTCACACATATCAATTCTCTCTCTCAATATTAACAGGTTAATGGACCATTCAAAAGACTTTGTCTGGCTAAATGGATGGAAAACCACAACCCAGGTATCTGCTATGTCCAGCAGACAAATCTAAACCGCAAGGATGCACACAAACTCAATGGGAAAGGATGGAAAAAAATATTCCACACAAATAGAAACCAAAAGAGATCAGGTGTATTCACTTTCATGTCAGACTATTTAAATCAACAACAGTAAAAAAAAGACAAAGATGGTCATCACATAATAGTAAAGGGAGCAGTTCAATGAGAAGATATAGCAATCCTAAATACCTAGGGTACAAAAAAATGTAACATATTTAAAGAAAGGAAAAACTGTATTAAACTTGTAATAAACAAGTTTTACTTCTGAAATTACAAGAGGTACAAGATAAAATATACAAGATAACAAAACATTATCAGTACACAATTGTACACAATTGTACAATGGAGTACTATTCAACCATAAAAGAGATGAAATTAAGGCCTTGTGCAGCAATTTGGAAGGAAATGAAGACCATTATCCTAAGCAAAGTATCTCAAGACTGGAAAAACAAACACTATATGTAGTCGCTGTACAAAGGGAAGTGAAGTCATTGGAAATCAAAGTGTGGGGGGGTTTGGGTGGAAGGAAAGTAAAAAGCCACCTAATGGATACAATACCTGAACACTATTCAGGTAATGCCACATTTATAGCCCTGACTCAAGCAATATAACAAAAAAAACTATATCCCCTTAATAACTTGAAATTTTAAAAAAGTAGAAAGAAAATTGGACAAAAGTTAACAACTGACAAGAACAATTTGTTGTTCTAACTTTTCTGTTTACATTAAAATCTTCAAAGAAACCAGAAGATAATTTAAAATTTCATTTTTTCCCAAATCAGAGTACCTCAGAAATAAGGCAGACATATCTGGTTGTCAGGATTCAATTCATCAGTTGATAACACTATAGAAAGCATGATCCTTGGTAAATATTTAACAGAATGAACTATATACTATAGTGTCAATAGATCTGGTGCCAGAATTTCCCCTTTTGTTTGCCCATAGGATAGTTTAGTTCTTATCTCTAAATACAAAAAAATGTAACTTTATTCAGTTTTATAGAATAATCAAAAGAACAATACAATAAAACATGTCCTCAGTATGGTAAGCAGGAGCAAACTTATAAATACTTGCCTGTCTCATTCTGGACCTGTGAGATTCAGTCTTCAAATGTGTTTTCACATCCCTGTCTCCACCATGCCCAATCTCAATTTCCTTTTTGCATATTGTGCAATGTGCTGTGTTTTTGTTATTTAATTCCCTAATCCAGTTGTATGTGTTCTTCCATCTGTCATTAAAATAAGAATCATTTAGCTTTCTTTTTCAGCAATGTCCAGGTCATACTGGCATTAGTATTGTAATTGTTCTCATTTTCACTATTTTGTATCTTATAAAATACAATCGTAATATTTATGGTGTTAAAAACTAGCTAGGGGTGGTAGCTCACACCTGTAATCCTAGCACTTTGAAAAGTCAAGGAAAGAGGAGTTTGACACTAGTTTGAGCAACGTAGCAAGACCCCATCTCCACAAAATTTTTTTTTTTAAAAATCGGCCCGGCATGGTGGTGAGTGCCTGTAGTCCTAGCTACTTGGAGTCTGAGGCAGTAGGATGGCTTCAGCCCAGTAGTTTGAGGCTGCAGTAAGCTATGACACCACTACACTCTAGCCCAGGCAACAAAGTAAAACCCTGCCTAAAAAAAAAAAAAAAAAAAAAAAAGAATTAAACTAGCACTATCTTCTTAAAAAGCATGAGACCACAGCTGCTCACAACTGCAATATACTTAAACTGCACATTTAAATCACATCACTTGGGGTGATGCAACAAAGGATAATTCAGTATTGTGGCTACCGAGCTATTATTAATAGTTATCAGTAACCATGAAAAAAAAACAGAAATAGCCTTTAGTGACCAAAGATAAACTATGCCCTAAATGTTTCACATTGAAACTTGAAAACAGTTGCTTTTTTTAAACCTTATTTTTTAGCCTACCTGGATGGGTCTTTTACTTTTCTCTCAACCTTCCACATCCATCACTGAAAAGCAGGAATTTTCCTATCCTTAGATGCTAAACTTTTAGTACTAAAATCAGGACGGTCTCAAACAAACTATGATGACTGATCATCCCAAATCTATACTGTCTTTTCTCCACCCTTCTCTGTATTTCTCAACTGACTTAATCCTCTTTTGATTTTTCTAAGCCAACTTTGTCTTCTAGACCCCAATCTTAAAACTCTTTGACTCAGCAATCTAGCCCTCTTAACCTCCCACTGACCTGAACCTCTCAACCCTTGCAACTGCTATCAGTTTCACCAATCTTACTCTCTCAATTATTAAGGAAAATTCATCCTCTCAACCCCATTCAGCTTTACCCTACCTCATCTTCTCTACCTTGTTTGAACTCAACTTTACCCACAAACTGACTTTTGACTTGACCTGGGTTTGACCTCTCAACATCAAACAACCTCAATTTCTCTTAGTAGGTCTTATCTTCCTATCCTTCTCACCTCAACCTTGTTCTCTCATCATCCTCCTCTAGACTCTGACCAACCACAATCTCTTAACCTTATCCTCCGACTTCAACTTACCTTGTCCTTTCAACTTTAATCAACTTCATTCTCTTAACTTTAACCTTATTCTCTTTACTTTCACTCCATCTTCTAGACCTTTCCTGTTATCTCAACCTCCTTCTTTCTCCTTAAGTGGGTGATAAATACTGCCACTTATACAGTCCTCAAAACCAAAACCTTGAGTCATTTGAGATTTATTCATATCTTTATATTATATACATCACATTAGTCATCAAACACTGCATCAATGTGCTACAAAAAAAATTTCCTGGATTCCACTTATTTCTCTTTATCAGCACTGTAAATGCTTTATTTCAGGTTCCAATATTGTTCTTCTATGTTATTGCTCCAGAATCCTAACAGGTCTCTTTACTTCCAATCCAAACAATCTTCTACTTTCTATCTTGCTTCCTCATGCCCCAACCATTCTATATGGTTCACTACCAGGGGGTATTTCTAAAATGAAACTCTGACTATATGCCCAATACTCCCTCTGTTATAGAATGTAAATCATTTCTTCTATTTAGCTAATGCTTACTCATTCTTAAAGACTAATTCAAGGGTTGATACCTTTAGGAAACCTCTCATTCTTTGCAGCAAGAAACTGTATGCCTCTACTTGAAGTTCTAGTAGTGGCATTTTACTGGGCATTGTTTTATGTTTTGAAGAACCAGTTTCTTGATAACATGTTCTAAGGAATGATTAACACATGATAAATATTCAATTCTTTTTCAAATACATATGTTCTCCCTCTTCTAAATGTCAGATTACCATAACTTCCATATTAAAGTACTCGGGATGTTAATTAGAATCTTTTAACATGGTTAAACTGAAAATTGTTAGTTAACTGAAATTGTTTAGTTAACTAAAAAAATTGTTCTATTTCCCTCATAGAAATGGAATGTCCTTTTAAATATGGAAGTAAATCTCAATGGAAATAAAACTGGAGTGACAGGGGAAGAGGAGATGGGTAAATTTGCTCCTACTGGGTGAAAGGCACATTTTCCTGTATAACTTTGACTCAATCTGGACAAAAACAGAGCATGTAAACAGAACATGTATATCCCCTAACATTTTGAAATTTTAAAAAAGGAAAAAAGAAAAAAATGAAATTTAATATTTATTCTAATACCTACTATTTTTAAGACTAGCTGGAAACGGTTTCACTAAAACCATAAAATTATCTGAAAATCAGAATAGGCTTTTACATTCCTTACTTCCCACCAATATTACTGAGGTCTGCTATTGACATTTTAGGCAATTAAGTATGAAAAGTCCAATTTCCTTCAATACTAACTTTGATAGGTAATTCTTCTGACATTTCACTTTTGACATTTCTTGATTTTATTTATTTATTTTTTTTTTGTGCATGTGTGTGTGTGTAGGTACATCCTCATTCTTTCAAAGGCATATTTTGGCTTGTGATTGTCTTTCAATTTTGGGGGGTGGGGGGATTTTGGGGAAACTATAGATAAGTCAAAAACTGGTGTTATTTTTGAATATGAATTCTATTGTGGAACCAATCCAGCACCGGCAGCTCAAAATATCAACAGTGTTTGGGAAGGATGTGGTTAATGAATGCACAGTATGTCAGTGGTTTGAGAAGTTTCATTCTGGTGGTTTTAATCTTGAAAACCAAGATTAAAATGGCTCATGTGGACAACCTTACACCAACGTAGATAATGACGAGCTGAAAGCTATAGTGGAAGCAAATCCAGCTCAACCTATGACCAAATTAGCAGTAAGGTCTGATGTTACTATTCCAACAATATTGAATCATTTGAAACAAATCAGCAAGGTAAAGAGGCTAGATAGATGAGATCAGCTAGCAGTTTCCCTTTCTTTACGGTCTCAAGATAAAAGTGAACCATTCCTATACTGTATTGTTACGTGTGATGAAAAATTGATTCTTTTTGATGACTATAAGCATTCAGTACAATGGTTAGAAAAAAGATGAGGGCAAGTATCCAGCTATATCAGGTGCAAAAGTAATTGCAGTTGTTGAAAGCTGCCATTTGATACTGAAATGCATTCTTAAATAAATGTATAATGGTATACATCATTTTGATGTGTGTTTCTCACTGTTTTTATGTGTATTACTTGCTGTTTGTTTTATATTTATTTTGGACTATGGAATTGACGATATACAAAAAGCAAATTCAAGAAATTCTTATTCGAATTCAAAATGGGTCATAAAGCAGTGGAGACAACTCACAACATTTGGCCCAGGAACTGCTAATGAATGTACACTGCAGTAATGGTTCAAGATGTTTTGCAAACAAGACAAGAGCCTTAAAAGTGATGAGCACAGGGCGGTGCCTGCTGCTCAGTGGGTAGGGTGCTGGCCCCATATACCGACGGCCCCGGCCCCAGCCAAAATGCAACAAAAAATAGGCGGGCATCTATAGTCCCAGCTACTTGGGAGGCTGAGGCAAGAAAATTGCCTAAGCCCAGGAGTTGGAGGTTGCTGTGAACTGTGTGATGCCACGGCACTCTACCGAGGGCGATAAAATGAGACTCTGTCTCTACAAAAAAAAAAAAAAGTGAGGAGCATAGTGGCCGGCCATTGGAAATTGACAATGATCCAAGTGAGAGCAATGATTGAAGCTGATCCTCTGACGACTACATGAGAAGTTGCCAAAGAAGTCAACATGGATCATTCTATGGTTGTTCAGCATTTGAAGCAAACTGGAAAGGTTTAAGCTCCATAAGTAGGTGCCTCATGAGCTGACTGAATATCAGAGCAACCTTCATATTCAAGTGTTGTCTTCTATTATTCTATATAACAACAAAGAACCTCTGGGTGTGCATAGTAGCCCCTCGCCTGTAACCATAACCCTCTGGGAGGCCAAGGCAGGTGAATTTCTTGAGCTTAGGAGTTCCAGACTGAGCAGACTCTAAAGATAGCTAGGTGTTGTGGCGGTTCCTGTAATCCCAGCTACTGGGGAGGGTGAGGCAAGAGGATCACTTGGGCCCAAGAGTTTGAGGTTGCTGTGAGCTATGACATCATAGCACTCTACCAGAGGTGATGAGAAAAAAAAAAAAATGGTTTTTCTCGATGGGATTGTGATGTGTGACCAAAAGTGGATTTCATATGATAATGACCAGCCCAGTGGTTGGACCAACAGGAACTTGTAAAACACTTCCTAAAGCCAAACCTACGCCAAAAAAAGGTAGTCAGTATCTGGTGGTCTGCTGCCAGTCTGATCTACTACAACCTGCTGAATCCCAGCAAAACCATTACATCTCAGAAGTCTGCTCAGCAAATTGATGAGATGCACCCAAAACTGCAATCCCCACAGCTAGCAATGGTCAAGAGAAAGGGCCCAATTGTTCTCCACGACAATGCCTGATGATAATTGGTACTTCACACAACCAACATTTCAAAAGACGTATGAATTGGGCTACAAAGTTTTGCCTCATCTGCCATATTCACCAGATCTCTTGACAACCAATTACCACCTCTTCAAGCATCTTGATAACAATTTACAGGAAGAACACTTTCACAACCAGCGGGATGCGGAAAATGTTTCCCAAGAGCTTGTCAAATCCCTAAGCATGGATTTTTATACTATGTGAATAACAAATTTATTTCTCATTGGCAACAATATTTTAATTATAATGGTTCCTATTTTGGTTAAGAAAGATGTGTTTGAGACTAGTTACAATGACTTAAAATTCATGGCCCAAAACTGCAATTACTTTTGTACCAACCTAACATTATCCACTACAGTTTCATGAAACCTAATCAATCAAGTATAGTGGATGTCTACTGCAACCAAGTGGATGGAATAATGAGGATGCTCGTGATTAAGCAGCCAGAATAGTCAGAAGAGACAGGTCAATCCTCTTATATGACAACACTGTTGCACAGACAACACTGCTCGAACTACAGAAGCTGGATTTGGAACTTCTTTGTCATCCACTGTATTCAACAGGACTTTGCTCCAACTGACTACCACTTCTTCCAGGCTTTGGACCACTTCTTGCAAAAAAAGATATTGAATTCTCAACAAGCTGTGGAAAATGCCTTGGTAATTTCAATGCCGATTGCTCTCCAACCTTTTTGCTGCTGATACACATAAGCTCCAATAAGATGACAAAACTATGTTAATAATTTAGGTGCATATTTTCATTAACTGTACTGCTTTTTGCTTGAGATACAATAAACTATACTTTTGATTTGAAATTGGACATTTCAGATTTAATAACCTAATACATGTATTACTTGCAAAAAAACCCTATAAATATCAGTTATGTGCCACAATAAAAGCTATATAATTCTGAATAAACGAACCAGAATTTTTATGTAAAACGTGGCCTGAATTTGACAGTAATCGTGTAATCATAGAGGGTAAGAATCCCAGCTTATCCCTAAATAGCCAAGTGACCTTAGGCAAGCAGCAAGTTAGGCTTTCTGAGACTCGGTTTCCTCACCTCTAAAATAAAGACAGTAATATACAGATAGTCTTCAACTTGCAATAGTTTGAAATGCAGTTTTTCAACTTTATGATCAGTTTATTAGGATATTAAATTCATTTTTGTGTTGCAATAAGTTTATTATGACATAACCCAACTGTAAGTCGAGGAACATCTGTATGAGTGTGTGTGTCTGTGTATGTGTGTTTATACAGATATATATATATATATATATATATATATGAATGACTACAGTCCTACCATAAAGTAGACACTATAAAAAGATAGCTATCTTTATTTATAATGAAAAATTATTTTCCTTTCTTTTAATGTTACTAGAGATGTATCAGTACACTTTATAAAATTACTGAAATTAATATGAAAAAGCTAATTTATAATTGGAGAGATAAAGTGATGTGAAATTGTTGACCCATGTTCTTTAGTCCCTTCTAAATCCTAAAAGCAACTATACAGACCATATTTTGTGAGAGAAAGCTAACAATATTACAAATTTTCCAATGAATAAGAAGAAAGATTACTAAATTCTTTACATTTCATGATTTACTTTCATGGGATCATTAATGTTATTTTAAAGATTAAGAAAGAGCACAAAGATTATATATTAACTTCGAAAATCAAGCTACAAAGCTAATACAATTCTCCTATACTAGAACACACATAACATGGACACATGTCGAACTCCAATTATAGTTCTTACTTTAATCTTCATAGCATCATATCGGATTTGTGAAAACTCACGAAGACCAAAAGAACCTCCAACAATCAGCAACTAAAACAAAGAAAGGAAACAAATAAACAAAATAGAAGAGTAGAGTTCAGAATCTCTATAGATTACTTATCTAAACAACAACAGACAGAGATTGTATTAAATCCTATAGATTATATTTCCTGGTTAATCCTATATATTACTTTCTCACTCATCTTTTCAGAGTATATGTAGTATACACTGTCCAGGCAACATCATAGCATAACATTGTCAAATACCAAAATCAGGACTCCATACCTGAAGCTGACCTTATGGTTTAAATAACACCATGACAAGTATTATATTATTTGACCCTTCCAACAAATCTATCAGCTAAGGAAACAAAACAAAGCATTTGACAAACGAAAAAATAAAACCACAGCCAACATTGCAAGTTGACTGCCTGAATATTACTGTCTTTATTTGAGAGGTGAGGAAACTGAGTCTCAGAAAGCCTAACTTGCTTGCCCATTGTTAAATTAAATCTGGCTTGAGACTGCCTATACTCTGAATTACTTTGCAACCTTAGTAGGTAAAGAAACCCCAACTTGAACTGATCAGAAAAGGTCCAAATAAGGCCAGTGTAACCAATCAAACTATTTTTGAACTTTTTTTTTCCATAAATGCTCATTGCCCATGTTGCAAAGGAGAGCTCTCTGAATCACTTCTGCTTCTGAGAAATACCTGACTTATGAATTTCCTTTGCTCAAATCAAACTTTACTTTAATAAAACAAAGTTATTTTGTTTAAAGTTTTACTTTAACGCCATAATTACATAGAGTAAACCCAGGAATAAAACTCTGGCCTTATTTCTTCAAGACCAGAATTCTTTGAATTCTATGATTTTGCAAAATAAGCCAATTGGAAAGAATTATTCCTCATTTTCTTACCAAGTGATAAAGGAATCTCGTGAAATATGCCATACTTCTTTCACTATGTGGGAACCTAAAAAGATTCCCTGAATTGTCACTGCTGCCTTATCATCTCATTCAAAAATCTAACTAGCTTTAATCTCTCACCCTAACAATGCAAAAGTCTATTTGGAAAAAAAATAAACTTAAATTCCTACTACCCTCTTTATATCAATGTATTAATGATACCAATTAAAGAATTAAACATAAAAAGGTATAGAACGTTATAAAATATAAACTTTTGTAATTTTTTTAAAATTCATGAGACTGCAAATGATAATTTTGAAGTGAAGAATACCAACAAAATTTTGACGCTATGAACTTCAACACCCAGTATATGTGACCACATAAAAATTTAAAACTTCTATCCCAATAAGGACAATATACAGGGTACCCATAAAGTTTGTGTGCAATTTTAAATAGCACCAAAACTTTATGGCACCCTGTATATAAGCAACTAATACCTGTGATGTCAATATGTAAGAATTCTTTGTATAATTACTTGTCTCTTAGTTTCAATGAAAAAACACACTCCTGGTTTTCCTGCCTCCTCAGTCTCCTTTTATGTATTCTTCCTCATCTCTCCAATGTCAAAATGCTGGAGATATATACAGATACATGGCAGATATATATACAAAAATTAACATAAAAGAGTAACTCTTAATTCTTACCCCACACTGTTTTTTTGTTTGTTTGTTTTGCTTCAACCTGCTCTAACCAAACATGACATCTCAGTAAATGTCAATTACTCCCATCTGACTCTTCAAATCATCTTCTTTGGAGTCATTTTAAGCTCCTCATTCTTATATCTAATATGACCCTGAGTTCAGTCACCTCTACTTTCAAAATATATATTTTTTATTTCTGTGCTTAGTTTTATATCTTTGCTTTCTTTTGTTGTTATTGTTGTTTTTGTTGAGACACAGTTCCACCCTATGCCCTGAGCAGAGTGCAATGGAATCACAGCTCACTGCAAACTCAGACTCAGACTGTGGGCATCCTGCGGCCTCATCCTCCAGAAGCCACTGGGATTACAGGCACTCTCCACAGCACCCACCTGGGGTTTTCATTTTTTTAGGAGTTGGGGTCTCATTCTCACTCAGGCAAGTCTCTGAACTTCTGAGCTCAAGCAATTCTCCCTCCTCAACCTCCCACAGTGGTGGAATTATAGGCATGAGTCACTGTGCCTGGCCTTTTTTTAAAATTTTTTTATTGTTGGGGATTCATTGAGGGCACAAAAACCAGGTTCCCCTACCCTCAAAATATTTCTTGAATCTGACAGTTTTCTACTGTATCTTCCTCTAATACTCCATTTCAGGCCACCATTATCTCTTTCCTACACAGTGCCCACACATTGCTTAATAAAGAATCCGCCTAGTTTTTGTCCTGGGTTCCTGGGAATAAGCTTCAAACTTAGAATTTCTAGAAAGATACTATATAGGTGACTTTGCTATTCTGGGTGGGCTCCTGGGATCTGCACCTGGTATCTGAAGTAAGGGGAGTTTTGTGGAGGACTGCATATAGATAGTATATGCTGGGGGGGAGGGGTTAGCATTTGAACGGCACTGCACCACTTACACTTTGTCAACGAAGAATCCACACTTCTAACTAAATATCTTCATTTGTGAAGATATTTCCTATCTTCTTTTATCTACTGAAGGACACTGATTCATGAATTCTCCCCTTTCCAGTGTCATCAACATCTTGCTTACTGCTGAATGATTCATTACAAAGAATGCTATTATTTCTTCTATCTTATTAATAAACTTTTCTAGACATCACTTCCCCACCAATTACTAATGTATTTCTTTGTTCCTATATGCAATAAAATTTCTCAAGTGAGTTGTTTATGCTCCCTGCTCCTCCTACATTACCTTAGATCAATTCAAACTATCAGTGATATCCACATTACTAAACCTAAAGGTTAATATGTTCTTATTTCATGAACAAATTCTGCTTTTTCTTTTCTTGCCAAACATTACACAATTTTTTATTATTAAATGAGAAAATTTCATTTGTTACACCATCACATTTTTTGTAGGACCCTACACACCCAGACCTACACATACCCAACCAAAAATATCTCCCAAGCTCCTCTCTTAGAACAGCCTTCAAATCCTAAATCTAGAGCTCCAAGGATGCTGATCATTAAAAAAGATAATACAAAAGACTTACAGCTATGCAAATTACCAGTAGCAGGAAATCTTCAGTTACAGCCAGTTAAAAGAACTGGTTCCAGTGTTTTTAAAGGTTTAGTCCCTAGTCCTGCTTTTCCTCCTACAAAACCTACACAATGGAAAAGCCAAACTAAAGAAAATAAAGTGGGACTTCTTTCCCCCATGTGTGTCCATATCGTGTTGGCAACCTTAGTGCTTTAAAATCAACTGCCAAGAATTTTAGTCCATCAGTGAATTCAGTGAAAGAGCCTCGTCTAACCAAACTGACGCACACTTTGCTATTCTGGGTGGGCTCCTGGGATAATGCCTGAGTTTACATTAAGGGGGTGATTATAGTTTGGATATCTGTCCCATCCAAATATCATTTTGAAATCTGATCCCCAACACTGGAGGTGGGACCTAGTGGGAGGTGTTTGGGTCATGGGGGCAGATGCCTCATGAATGATTTGGTGGCCATCCTCACAGTAATGAGTTCTTACTCTTATCAGTTTTCATGAGAAATGATTGCTAAAAAGAACCAAGCACCTCTTTCCCCTCTCTCTCCTGCTTCCTTCCTCTAGCCACATGATGGCTGCTCCCCTTTGACTTCCTTCAGTGGAAGTACCCTGATGCCCTTACCAGACGCAGATGCAGGTGCCAGGCTGCAGACTGTGAGCCGAATAAGCCTCTTTTCTCTACAAATTACCCAGCTTTCAGTGTTCCCTCATAGCTATGCAAATGGATTAAGACTGGAGGAACTTATGGTAGTCCCCTAGATAGTTTCAGGATAGAGGCTAGCCATGCTGGAAAGCCCAACCACATGACTTGAGGGCTAGTCTAGGTCTTTAAGCTATGTGATATCCACTCAACCTCTAAACCTCACGGGAAAAGAGGAGGGCTGGAAACTGAGTTTTGTTGTGTACCAATGGTTCAATCATTCATACCTACGTAGTAAAACTTCAATAAAAATTTGGGATAAAGCCTAGTTGAACTTCTTGGCCAGGGAACCCATCAGTGTGCTAGGAGGGTGACATGCCCTGATTCCATAGGCAAAGGACACAGAAACTCCACTGGACCTCACCCTATGGGTTTCTTTGTTTGGCTGTTCCTAATCTGCATCTTTTACAAATATAGTCAACATGGTATAATAAAAGTATAATAGTAAGTACTGTGTCCTCCTGAATTCTCTGAGTCGTTTCAGGGAATTACTGCTGAACCTAAAGAGGTAGTTGAATACCTGAATGCATAATCAGTTGGTTAGAAACACCAGTGGCCTGAGAAACCCAGAGCTTGCACCTGGTATCTGAAGTAAGGGGAGTTTTGTGGAGGACTGCATATAGATAGTAAATTCTGTGGACTAAATGGGTAGTGCAGAAGTTGAAACAACAAATATATTCTCTTTTTCAAGTAATTTACAAGAGAAGGAATATTATTAACATATACTGGTAATCAAAGTCCTCATCTATACGCTATTGAATTCCTATAAAGCCATAGTATTTATCCAAGAGTAAATAACATCAACTTGAAAATAAATCCAATGTAGTAATTATGGTATATTTAACTGATACATGATGAACAGAATGAGTCTTCTGAGCCTACTGAATATAATATTGTCCTCTATAAAATTTGCAGTTCAGGTTCGGTGCCTGTGGCTGAATGGGCTAAGGCACCAGCCACATACACCTGAGCTGGTGGGTTCAAATCCAGCCCAGGCCCACCAAACAACAATGACGGCTGCCACCAACAAACGGCCGGGGCATTGTGGCGGGCCACCTGTAGTCCCAGCTACTTGGGAGGCAGAGGCAGGAGACTCGCTTGAGCCCAGGAATTGGAAGTTGCTGTGAGCTGTAATGCCACAGCAATATCCAGGGTACTCAAAAAAAAAAAAAAAAAAAGTTTGCAGCTCCCTCTTGAACAACATCAAAGCTAAGGTACTAACCTTCTGCAGTCAAAAATCCATGTATAGCTTTCGAGTACTCCTAAACTTAGCCTTACTATTGACCAGAAATCTTACTGATTACACATTTAACACATGTTTTGTACATTCTATGTTAAGTGTATTATATATATCATATTCTTACAAAAAAATGAGTTATAAGAAAGAAAATGATAATAAAAGATCATAAGGAAACTATATATACTATTCATTAATTGTGAGTGGTTCATCATAAAGATTTTCCTCCTTGTTGTCTTCACTTTGTGCAGGCTGAAGAGGAGGAAAAGGAGAGCATGATCTTCCTGTATCAGGGGTGGCAGAGGAGGAAGAAAATCTGCATATAAATGGACCGTGAAGTTTACTTATGTTGACACTTATGTTGTTCAAGTGTCAGCTGTATTTACATGTTTAGGGCTCATGTTCAGCAACACAGTCTTCTAGGCCTACGCAAGACATAGAGCAGTCTAGTAATATATTTAAGAAGCCTACTGTGGTATTTTCCAGTCCACAAACTAAAACAAAGAAGGTACTTCAATGCATAGTGGTTTTAAGACTTTGGCTTTGATGATTTTGAATAGTAAGGAACAAAAATCAAACTGGCTTCTATTGGGATATGGTGGTGACCTTAAGTCAGCAACCACAATCACAATACTTCTGAATGGCTTTCCATTTGAGGGCAGAACAATCTGCAGAGACAGTAGTTTTTGTACATGCCTTGTTATCTACACAAACATAATTACTACATTACCTTATAAAGACAGTTATCTTTAAACTCTTTCAAATATGCATAATAAAGAGTTTCCTCAAATCCAGATTCATCAAAAATGAGCAAAAAACTCATTACTTTTCTAAGGTCACTTCTTTCCTTTAGTCTGCTTAAATGGAAAAGCTGGTAACTTCGTCTGCGCAAATATCTATGCCAAAGTAATAAACTATTCTGTATTTAAAAGAAAGTAGCTTTTGTTCATATGATTTGCCCAAATTATTTCATTTACTATGCTTGCTGAAGCAAAATAACTTGCCCATGAGCAAAGAGCAAATAAAGAGTCCTCTGGATTTCAACGCTAGATGGTTTTATGTAAGCCTCCACCGGCATCCTTATGACATCTTTAGGGAATTCTAAAGAACTGGATGCAAACATATAAATACCAAAGCTCCTTTCAAATTGCTTTAGAAATATAAACTATTACACAGCGACCATTTGAGGGTTACTGCAATGTGGTAGGCACTGTGATAAATATTTTTTTTTCACAAGGTCTTACTTAGTTCATCACAACAACCCCGAAGAATTAAAGCCAATTCACGAACTAGGGTGCTGAGACAGAAAAATACCAGAAATTGTACATTTAGTTAAATAATACATCCAGTACTAACGATCCACAGTATTGTCAAAATATAGCTGGGGTTAGCATGGGGTAGACAAACTTAATAATCATCCAGATTTGATTAAATTCGGGCTCTGATATGTTCTCTGAGCTTCATTTAACTCAACTGTGAATCAGGAGCAGTAACAACGAAAGCTCACGACGATGGAAAAATGCCACACTCTCGGCAGATCCCGGTAACGACCGGAGAAGCGGCGGCGGGGACCCAAGATCCCAGTATGAGCGAGCGGAGGCCACCATAAACACGACTGCGTAAAAACTCTCCACCTATCGCCAGCCGCGTCCAAACCCGTGTGCTAGTCGTCGAGCTCGCGTACTGCAGATTCCAGTCACCTCGAGCCCTCCTGGGAAGCGGTTCCACCCCTTCCGTAATCCTAGCCCCACACTCCTCATGCCACTCACCAACATAGGGACTCCGTAGCGAAGGGTCTTGTTTTTGCGCAACGCACGAATCACCGCGGGTGCAAACATGACTAACTCCTTCGACCTGCTTAGACCTCCAGTACGGCCTAGCGCAGCGTCCCAAATCTCGGCGGCCGGAATAGTCTAGCCAAAAGGAGTTTGCTCTTAGCTCCCCTTTCCTTGGCTCTTGCGGAAGCTGTCCTTTAGTGATACGCCTCCGCCAGGCAAAAGCAATCGATCCAGCGTAACACAATGGCGCATCCGCCCGGAATTTTGGGCGTCGGCGGTTTTGGTTCCGGAATGCCAGCGAGTAATTGGGATTTAGGCGAGCAACTTGAATCTAGTGTGCGGTCGCCATCTAGTTGATGTGGAAACTGGTATTTCCCATCTTATGAGTGTTGTTTGTTTGACTTTGAGACAGAGTCTCGCTTTGTTGGTCTACCCGGCTGGAGTGCAGTGGCGTCTGCAATCTCCAACCCCGGGGCTGAATTTGACCCTCCTGCCTCAGGCTCCAAACTAGCTGGACTATAGGCCTACATCTCAGGCCAGGGGAGCTTTTTCCATTCTTAGTAGAGACGGAGTCCCTTGCTAGTCTCCAACTACTGAATTCAACCGATCCTCTTCACTGTGGCATCCCAGATTGCAAGGATGACAGGCGTGAGCCACCCCGCCCAGCCATTATCTGAGTCTTGACTAACATCTTAGAACACTCCCTGGCACATAGGAAAAACAAAACAAAAATGATATTTTGAAGCTAGTATCCTAACCGCTGTGGCTGTGTGGGATGGAGAATTTACCAACCTTAATAATGGTTTTAAAAGAAATCGCTAGAAAGGGTAGGTTGAATGTAACCAGTGTAACGTCTTATACTGAACCTTTAATGCTAATGATTTTACTGTGAGATAGCTTGTAATCTTTAGGAATTTATGAATACCCATTTACACCAATTCAGCAACCACATGGGTTACCTTTTTGGACGTCATTGGACTGACCTAGGAACACAGAGATAAAGAGATATGATGCCTACCTTAAACTGGTGGGAGGTGAGGCACACACAGGAACAGGTGCCTAAAAATACTGTGATAGCTTAGGAAATAAAGCTCCAGCACGTGCCATTTGCCAGAGTGAACAGAGAAAACCTCACCTAGAGCACAGGATGCAAAGATGTAACATTTCCCATGCTGTCCCTGAAATCTTCCCATCTGTTCCTATCTTTCTCCATTTCCATTGCCACTGACATGTTCTTGGTTTAATCCCTTACCATCTTTCCAACTATAAAAGTACTCCCCCCCTCCAGTGGTCTCCAATGGAGAAACTCCAGATCTGCCTTTAGGCTGCTCCAAGAAAACTCAGGTCTGTAGAACTGTAATGTCAAATACAAAGAAAGGAAGGAAGGAGGGTGGAACAGTGATTCCCAAGTCTATCTTCCACACTGCTGAAAGTTATCTAAGCGACATAAAAAATGATGAGATTCACCAGTACATACAATGTTCACTCCAGTTTTCTTACGGAGGAATTTAGGGCCCCTTGTATTCTGACTTTGTTCTGCTTTTTCTGCCACTGTTCACTCCATATTCCACCCTGGAGGAAGACTATTCCTTGAGTACTGTATTTCTGGAACTTCCCTATCTTCAAAATGAAGCTCCAGGGTCACCAGTTCTTGAAGTCACCCTACTCCATAGAAAATGTATATTATTCCATCCTCAGAGCTCCTCAGAGCTTTGACTAATACATGTATACATCACAGAGCAGTATCATGTTGTGTTATCATTTGCAGTGTATAAAAGTCATTATTGCTCTGATTAACATATAAGCAAGCTGAACACAGAATGAGAAGAATACTTCAAAATTTGAATTTGAACTTTTCAGGACAGAACATCACCCTACAGGATCTTCCACTCCGTCACAGCCCTCCGCCTTGCTAGTAGTTAATAATGGATTAAATCATATATGTATGGCTCGGCGCCTGTGGCTCAATGGGCTAAGGCGCCAGCTACGTACATCATTGCAAAAAACAATGATGGCTGCAACCAAAAAATGGCCGGGCGTTGTGGTGGGTACCTGTAGTCCCAGCTACTTGGGAGGCAGAGGCAAGAGACTCGCTTGAGCCCAGGAACTAGAGGTTGCTGTGAGCTATGATGCCACAGCACTCTATCCAGGGTGACAGCTTGAGGCTCTGCCTCAAAAAAAAAAAAATCATATATGTATATAGTAGAACTTCTGTAAGTTGACTATCCAAGGGACTGTAACAAACTGGTCAACATACAGATGTGGTTAACATAATATGTACATGTGGTGCATATCTGGTCTACGAAAATAGATCTCAAGGTCAACTTGAGGTGGGCAATGTAGGGAAGTGGCCAGTTATGGAGGCTCTACTGTATTCTCAATAGTGTTACAGCCAATAATTTGTTATCCTTTTCAAATAAGGAATGTATTCAATTTAAGTGACTATAGGTCTTCAGTCTTTCATTTGTTCAGTCATTCAAATAAACATTTATTGTGAACCATGAGATGGTCCTAAATGAGTAACTATATGTAGTAGGAATTACCAGTATGCTGGAAGATTGTCAGGGGACAAAATTTGTGGCAGTGAGGAATTTAAGAACCTATCAAATTGTACTTTATAAGTGATAAACTCCATTGTCTGTACAAAATGCTTACCTTAAAGCACCACTATTATCTACCTCTGTTTCTCCATCTATTAAACCAGATAAGTGAAATCTGTCATCATTTTATAATTCTCACAAAAAATGTTCACATAATTTCTTACCAGTATGGAATGAATCTGTTGCCTTCTCAGAAATATGACTCAAATTCCATCTATTTCCAGTGTTCATAAAGAGCCAAAATGTTGACTCTGTTATCTAACTGTTGACTCAGTTATCTTAACTATCCTTCAAGTGGGACACTTTGAGGCAGAGTCTCGCTTTGTTGGTAGACTCAGCTAGAAAATTTATATCTAGAAAACAAAGCCTCTCCACCACCATGTCAGTTCCTGAGGATTGCTATGTATTTGATATCTAGGCAAATTATATTATCCTCTAGTATCTGCTCTACCAGTATTTAACTCATGCAAGTATATGAGAGTATTGTTATAAAATAGAAAAACCACAAGACTTCTTGAGAGCATTAACATGTTAGGTTTTAGAATTATGTCCAAAATTCATGGCTATGATATGGAAATATTAGTTATTTCATGAATCTTTCTTTGCTTTCATAATGCCACTTTCATCTACTATCTAATTTGATTCACTGAAAACCTTTGAGTTTGGGGCAGGACATGATGACAGACTCATTTTATCAGTAAACAAATTGAGTCTCAGAAAGGTTAAGTGGCTTTCATAAGGTTACATTTTGTGAAGTAGTACAAACATTCCTATAGAATTTGACAATATTAACCATGTCCTTGACGTCTTCTCCTGTGGCTCTCATGGATGTTTCACCACCATGGACCCTTCCCAATTCTGAGACTTCTTTTACTTATCTTCAGCCTTTTTTTTTTTTTTTGAGACAGAGCCTCAAGCTGTCGCCCTGGATAGAGTGCTGTAGCACCACAGCTCACAGCAACTTTCAACTCCTGGGCTCAAGCGAGTCTCCTGCCTCCGCCTCCCAAGTAGCTGGGACTACAGGTGCCCGCCACAATGCCCGGTCATTTTCTTTGGTTGCAGCTGTCATTGTTGTTTGATGGCCCAGGCTGGATACGAACCTGCCAACTCAGGTGTACGTGGCTGGCGCCTTAGTCTGTTGAGCCACAGGCGCTGAGCCTGTCTTCAGCCTTGTAAACCTTAAGCTGAAGTCCTTAGTCTCTTCTGTTTTTGCTGGTGTCCCAATGACTCCCAAACTTTAGTGGGCACCAGAATCCCCTGAAGAACATTAAAACAGACCACTGGGCCACATCACCAGAGTTTCTGATTCAGGAGGTCATAGATGGGGCCTGAAAATCTACTTTTTAAACAAGCTTCTAGGGGGAATGTATGCTTTTGTAATATAAGTCAATAGTGAAACAGGATTTTATCTTTTGAACTTTATGTTAAAAAACCTTTCCAGCAAAAACAAGAAAACTAAAAACCTTCCCAGAAACACTTATATTTAGAAATAGACAAGTGGGACACAGTGACTCACACCTATAATCTCAACACTCTGGGAGGCCAGAGAGGAGAGGATTGCTTGAGGCCAGGAGTTTAAGACCAACCTGGGCAACATTTCAAGACCCTGTCTCTACTAAAAAAAAAAAAAAGTCACATGTTTAATTCAAGCGTGAGTACAGGCTCAGCCACCATAGCACAGTGGTTACAACACCGGCCACATACACCAAAGTTGGCAGGTTCGAATTGGGCCCAGGCCAGCTAACCAACAATGACAACTGCAACAAAAAATAGCTGGGTATTGTGGCAAGTGCCTATAGTCCCAGGTAGTCCCAGGAGGCTGAGGCAAGAGAATCATTTAAGCCCAAGAGTTTGTTGCTGTGAGCTGTGATGCCACTGCACTCTACTCTGTCTCAAAAAAAAAAACAAGAAAGAGTAAGTACAGTATACTTTTATCGCAACATGAAACTTTTTGAAAAACAGACCATTAAAAAATGGTCTGTATGTATGTTCTGTGTTGTTTTAACATGCTCAAATAACATCAGTTATCTACCACTAGATTTAAAAAATTAGTAAAATATTATTGTACAGTCTCTTATTAAAAAAAAGCAAAATGCACATCCAATAAAAGTCAAACTTAACATCTCACAAGTGAATCTACTTCCTAAGTATCCACTTCAATATCAAATAACACTATTTTGCATAACCTCCCGGTCGAAGAGATATAGGATATCAAAATAGAAATTATGGTAATTAACAAAAAGTTCATTTGAAGTCTTATGATTGTACATGACTGAAAATAAATGTGCAACTATTTAAAGGAAAAGAAACCCCCAATAAGAACAAAAGAAAGCATATACAGGGAATCAATCAAAATAAAAGCTAAAATAAGAGATACAGAAAACAAATAAAAACAATAAAACCAAAAGCTGGTTATTTGAAAAAAATCAATGAATAAAGAAAAAAATTAAATATATGGTAGGAATGAGAAAAACATAGATATATAAAAAAGTAAAAAGATTTACATGAGAATGTCATGTTCTAATTTATTATAATTGAACAGCTGGAGAAATTGTTGATTTTGTGACAAAACATAAATGATCATTTAAAAGTTAAGCATACTGGGAGAGGAGCCAAGATGGTGATCTGTAGCCAGCTTTCTGCAGAGGTTCCCGTCCAGAAGGAGAATTAAAGGACAGAAACTCAGCAAGAAAGCTGATGGTTTGGATCTGAGCCAAAAGGAAAGGTCAAAGAGTGCACATCAACCCTGCTAGGGCAACCTGAGTCCCTGAGGACACAAACAAAAAGGTATAGAGCACATCACCAAGCAGATGGGAGTCCTCTCCCCCATGAGAGCGGTTCACATTATACTCCATACCTCCATACAAACAAGCGAGCAGACTTCAGATGTCCTCCCACGCTACCCCACGGGAGAGACCCTCTAAAAACCAAACCTCCTTCCCCTACTAGGGTGCCACGGCGCTCTCCAGCCAGGCATAAAACTGTATATACTCTCTACCTGCAAGTTGGTGTTCCTGGTGTTCCCCTCCACTCTCACCCCGAGGTCTGGGGGCCTGTTCCCCATACAGTCCAGATTCTTGGTGATTTTCTCGAGGGGTGTGGACCAGCACAAACTGGACCAGCAACAAACAGTTGCTGAACTGTGCTGGTTTTCCAGCTTACAGTGGTGAAAGGGGAGAGAGCCGTGAGGAGACCTGGCTGGTGGGAGGGTCTCCTGAGGCACGAAACAGCAGCCAGCTCTGGGAACAATAGCTGGAGAGCTGCACTCCTGGGGATGTTTTGAGGAGACACTCCCAGTCTTCTGGGCGGCCACAGGAAGCAGTGGCTTCTCCAGTGCTGGTGCCGGCAGAGTGGACAGGCAACCAAGGGCACGTGAAGGACTTGCCTGAGGTGGTACCAGCTAGGACACAAAGCAGGGATTAAAATACTCACAGAGGGGCTGCTTTGCTTAACCTGGCCCTCAGGGGATGAAAGCTGAGACAAAGGGCTGGAACTCACAGACTGAGGAAAACCCATTTGCAGCCCCAGTCTGATCAGGGAAAATAGCCTTGACAGAAATAAATTCTGCGAACTTGTTCTGTTCCAGCAGCAACATCAATCAGGGACAGGGCTGGAACTGAGTGAATCGCCCCAGCCCCTGTTAAGTAC
>CAUYON010034469.1:0-14908 GCA_963573935.1 Arctocebus calabarensis
AAATGTTTTCACATAGTAAATGAGAAAACCTCATGAATGTTATGTCAATCAGGTTGATAAAAATATCTCAGATTGCATGTGAAGCCCGCACACTGTACCCCATGATTGAACTAATGTACACAGCTATGATTCAATAAAAAAAATAAAAATAAAAAAAAGGAAAAATCAATAGAAAAAAAAAAAAGAAAATTGCAAAGTGGGGTGGTGCCTGTGGCTCAGAGAGTAGGGCACTGGCCCCATATACCAAGGGTGGCCGGTTCAAGCCTGGCCCTTGCCAAACTGCTACAAAAAAATAGCTAGATGTTGTGGCAGGTGCCTGTAGTCCCAGCTGCTCAGGGGCTGAGGCAAGAGAATTGCCTACACCCAAGAGCTGGAGGTTGCTATGAGCTGTGATGCCAAAGCACTCTACCGAGGGCGACAAACTGAGACTGTCTCAAAAAAATAAAAAAATAAAAAAAAAAGAAAATTGCAAAGTGGTTTAGTTTTGTACCAAACATTGTAATATAGATGATAATACTGAGAAGATACGAAGGAGTTTTTACATTTGCATTTTATACAAAGGATACTTCAAAAGCAAGGTGTCTCGGCTTATTGTTTTTATATACCAGGTGTGCCAAAAACATGTATATGCATTTCAAGAGCCCTTGTTAGAAATAAAATCAATCACTCCTCAAAAGTATTTGAATTACAGGTAAATGGATGTATGTAGCATGTCTAGGTACACTTAACCAGTAATGGAACTGTCATTACTTTGAAAAGTAATACAAGGATAATATTGCTTAAAAGTGCATATATTTTTTTGTCAACCTCTGTATTGCCCAAAATATTCAATTTTTTTTTACTTTTTTTTTTTTATTGAATCATAGCTGTGTACATATTCAATTTTGTTCAATAAAAGCATTGAGTTTCATCCTTCTTTCCTGAATGATGGGTTGGCAAGGTAGTTGCTCATGTTTCCTTACTTTCTTACCTCTGGAGTGTTAATTTCTGAAATGAAGGGCTCTTTTACTGGTTGACTGGGTGACTCTGGGTAAACTGCTGAGCCTCCCTGAACTCACTTGCCACATCCAAAATCATGGTAATTATCTCACAGACTTTGTAAAGGGTACAAGATGATGTATATAAGGAGGCTTGCCCAGCACCATCCCTGACATTTATCTTACATGTCTGTAGGCCTTCACAATTATCCATACATAGATAGTCACATTCGTTACTTCATTTGCTCACAAACCTGTGAGGCACATGGAACTAGTATTAATTCAAATATAGGTAGATATGGTTAAATTGCCTTATAAAAACCTTTATCAGTTTATATTTCCATTGACTCTGTGTTAAAGTTCCCAATTTAGAGTGGCGCCTGTGGTTCAACGGAGTAGGGTGCTGGCCCCATATGCTAGAGGTGGCAGGTTCAAACCCAGCCCTGGCCAAAAAAAAAAGTTCCCAATTTACTGTATTTTTACTTAAGCATGACTTTTTTTTATTGAAAAATAAAACAGAAAAATCCCACACGTAATCCTAGCACTCTGGGAGGCCAAGGTGGGAGAATTGCTTGAGCTCAGGAGTTTGAGACCAGCCTGAGCAAGAGCAAGACCTTGTCTCTATAAAAAATAGAAAAATTAGTTGGGCATGGTGGCATGTGGCTGTGGTTACAGCTACTTGGGAGGCTGAGGCATGAGGACAGCCGGGGTCAGGAGTTTGAGGTTGTTGTGAGCTATGATGCCACTGTCCTCTGCCTGAAGAGAGAAATCCTGTCTCAAAAGAAAAAGTAGAATTTTGCCCACTAACCCAGAACCTGTTCCAACTGCTTATCCTTTTTTTCTCTTATGAGTAACCACTGTCCTGACTTTCATAGTAATCACTTCTGTGATTGTTTCAGGATTAAGAAAAGATCTAAATGCGCATAGTTTACTCTTGCTCACTTAAAAAATGTGATATTTTAAAAAAGTCTTTCTTATTCTGTAAATTCCTTCTCCATCCCTTTTATCATTACAATTTATCTGTTGAAGAATTCAAGTGATTTGACTTGTAGAGTTTCCCCCAGCCTTGGTTTTGCTGACAGATAGTGCAGCTAAGCATATTCCCGAGGCCTTTGTATTTCCTACAGATTGGCAGGTAGTTCTGAGACTGGATCGGGACTCAGGTTCAATGTGTTTGGCAAGATTATTGGAGGTGGTAGGCATGACTATAGGAAATACATAATATCTGATGATCTCTCTAAGATGTTAGAAACCATTGGTATTTAGTTTATTGAGGGTTACAGAATGGTGATATTCCAATTCTGTTTGTTTTTCATTTATTAGTTGAAATACTTTTATAAAGGGATACTGACCCTCATTTATTATGTACCTAGTGGTATAATTCATATAGGAAAAGCAGGATAAATGTTAGAGTGTTTCCATTTATTTATCAGTCTCGAGACAATAAATTAATTCCCTGTCAACCTCTAAGGGTGACCATTTAGGAAGTATCATTATGAATCCATAGATTTAAATATATTTGATGAATTTTAGTCTATTGCAATTATCATCATCGATGCTCAAGTTGTCCCATCTTTTGTCAGTGGGAGCTTTTTCAGATTGCATCCTGAGTCCTTTTGATGTGACTTAAGTGCTTTTTTGTTTTGGGGTTTTTTTTTTAGCTTCCTTATTATTTGGCATGACAGAATGTATATTTCCTGTTCTAGACCTGGAATGAATTATTTCTCTGAGATTCACTGGTTTCCTTGGATGAGAAATTGTATGTCAAGACCACACTCTGGCCACTGTTGATCATCATTGCTGCTGAGTCTGGCTCTTATTTCTAGACCTCTTCTCATATTTCTCTTTTTTTTTTTTTTTTTTTTGAGACAGAGCCTCAAGCTGTCACCCTGGATAGAATGCTGTGGCTTCACAGCTCACAGCAACCTCTAATTCCTGGGCTCAAGCGAGTCTCCTGCCTCTGCCTCCCAAGTAGCTGGAACTACAGGCGCCCACCACAACGCCCGGCCATTTTTTGGTTGCAGCCGTCATTGTTGTTTGGCAGGGCGGGCTGCATTCAAACCCGCCAGCTCAGGTGTACGTGGTTGGCGCCTTAGCCTGTTGAGCCACAGGCGCTGAGCCGACCTCTTCTCCTATTTCAACAAATAGGAGAGGAAATGGAGTAAGGAACTTACTGGATATTGATATGGATCTGTGCCTTTTACAATTGAAGGTTAGTTTTACTGGATACTATGTATAAAAGCCTTGGCTCTTACTTTCTTTTCCTGAGCGACTAAATGTGGTAACTCCATTTCCATTTATCATAAAATATGACTGTTGAAAAGTCTGACAATAAGCCAAATTTCTTCCTCTTCCTAAATCATACTCTCTCTTTTTCTAGATAGCTAAAGGTTCTTTGTTTTGTTTTGTTTTGCTTTTTCCTTTTTTTTTAAAATAGTAATTTTATGAGAATGTCCTGGTACTGGTCATTCTGGGTAAATGTCCTCAAGTATGAGGTCTGCTCTGTCCTTTTCCTTTTTCTTTTCTTTCTTCTTTTTTTTTTATTATAGCTGTGTACATTAATGCAATTGTGGGGTACAATGTGCTGGTTTTATATACAATTTGAAATATTTTCATCAAGCTGGTTAACATAGCTTTCATGGCATTTTTTTAGTTATTGTGTTAAGACATTTATATTCTACATTTAGCAAATTTCACAAGTACCCTTATAAGATGCACCATAGGTGTGGTTTCATCAATTACCCTTCCTTCACCCATCCTCTCCCCTCCCCTTCTCTCCCTATCCTTTTCCACCATATTCTTGGGCTATAATTTGTGAAAGCGAACTTAGTTTCATAGTAGGGCTGAGCACATTGGATACTTTTTCTTCCATTCTTGAGGTACTTGGCTAAGAAGAATGTGTTCCAGCTCCATCCATGTAAACATAAAAGAGGTAAAGTCTCCATCTTTTTAAAGGCTGCATAATATTCCATGGTGTACATATACCATAATCTATTAATCCATTCATGGGTTAATGGGCACTTGGGTTTCTTCCATGACTTAGCAATTATTAATTGGGCTGCAATAAACATTCTGGTACAAATATCTGTGTTATAATGTGATTTTTGATCTTCTGGATATATACCTAGTAGAGGAATTGTAGGATCAAATGGCAGGTCTATTTTTAGATGCCTAAAAGTTCTCCAAACATCTTTCCAAAAGGAACATATTAGTTTGCATTCCCACTAGCAGTGTAGAAGTGTTCCCTTTTCTCTACATCCATGCCAACATCTTTGGTTTTGAGATTTTGTGATGTGGGCTAATCTTACTTGAGTTAGATGATGTCTCAAAGTAGTTTTGCTTTGTATTTCTCTGATGATTAAAGATGATGTGCATTTTTTCATGTCTGTAGGCCTGTCTTCTTCAGAGAAATTTCTGTTCAAGTACCTTGCCCACCCTGAGATGGGATCACTTGTTCTTTTCTTGCTAATACGTTTGGGTTCTCTGCAGATTCTGGTTATTAATTAAACCTTTGTCGGACACATGACCTGCAAATATCTTCTCCCATTCTGAGGGCTGTCTGCTTGCTTTACTTACTGTGTTTTTGGCTGTGTATAAGCTTTTTAGTTTGATCAGGTTCTAGTAATGTATTTTTGGTGTTGCTTCAATTGCCTGGGGGTGGGGGGGGCGGGGGTTCCTCCTTATAAAATATTTGCCCAGGCCGATTTCTTTAAGTGTTTTCGCTGCACTTTCTTCTAGTATTTTTATAGTTTCATGTCTTAAGTTTAAATCTTTAATCCAGTGAGAGTCTATCTTAGTTAAAGGCAAAAGGTATGGGTCCAGTTTCAGTCTTCTACAGGTTGCCAGCCAGTTCACCCAGCACCATTTGTTAAATAGGGAATCTTTTCCCCATTGAATGTTTTTAATTGACTTGTCAAAGATCATGTAATGGTAAGCAGCTGGGTTCTTCTCTTGGTTCTCTATTCTGTTCCATGCATCTACCTCTCTGTTTTTGTGCCAGGATCATGCTGTTTTGATCACTGTCGATTTATAGTATAGTCTGAGATCTGGTAGTGTGATTCCTCCTGCTTTGTTTCTATTTCTTTTTTTTTTTTTTTTTTTTTTTTTTTGAGGCAGAGCCTCAAGCTGTCACCCTGGATAGAGTGCTATGGCATCACAGCTCACAGCAACCTCTAATTCCTGGGCTCAAGTGAGTCTCTTGCCTCTGCCTCCCAAGTAGCTGGGACTACAGGCTCCCACCACAACGCCTGGCCATTTTTTTTTGGTTGCAGCCGTCACTGTTGTTTGGTGGGTCCGGGCTGGATTCGAACCCACCAGCTCAGTTTTACGTGGCTGGCGCCTTAGCCCGTTGAGCCACAGGCGCTGAGCCTTTGTTTTTATTTCTGAGTAATGTCTTGACTATTCAAGGTTTTTCTGATTCCATATAAAATGAAGTATTATTTTTTCGGGATCTTTAAAGTATGACAGCAGAGCTTTAATAGGGATTGTGTTAAAATTGTATATTGCTTGGGTAGTATGGACATTTTGACAATGTTGATAATTCCCAGCCATGAGCATAGTATGTTTTTCCATTTGTTAACATCTTCAGCTATTTCTTTTCTTAGAGTTTCATAGTTCTCTTTATAGAGATCGTTCACATCCTTTATTAGGTAAACTCCCAAATATTTCATCTTCTTTGGCACTACCGTGAATGGAATAGAGTTCTTGATTGTTTTTTCAGCTTGACTGTTGTTTGTATATATAAAGGCTACAGATTTATGAGTGTTGATTTTGTAACCTGAGACACTGCTGTATTCCTTGATCACTTCTAAGAGTTTTGTAGTTTTGTTTTCCAGATATCCAATCATATCATCTGCGAAGAGTGAAAGTTTGATCTCTTCTGACCATATATGGGTACCCTTGATCACCTTTTCTTCTCTAATTGTGATGGTTAAGACTTCTATTACAATGTTAAAAGGCAGTGGAGACAATGGGCAACCTTGCCTGGTTCTTGATCTGAGTGTAAATGATTTCAATTTAACTCCATTCATTATGATATTGGCTGTGGGTTTGCTATAGATGGCCTCTAGCAGTTTAAGAAATATCCCTTCTATACCCATTTTCTTAAGTGTTCTAATAATGAAAGGATGCTGGATATTATTGAGAACTTTTTTTGAATCAACGGAGTGAATCTTATGATCTATGTTTTTTAATTTGTTTATGTGATGAATTATATTTATAGATTTATGTATATTGAACCATGTTGAGACCCTGAGATAAAACCCACTTCGTCATGTTGTATAATTTGTTTGATGTGTTGCTGGATTCTGTTTGTTAGGATCTTGTTGAATATTGTTGAATATTCATTAGTGATATTGATCTATAATTTTCTTTTCTTGTTGGGTATTTTTCTGGTTTGGTGATCAAGGTGATTGCTTCCTAGAATGTGTTGGGTAGTGTTCCTTCTTTTTCTATATTTTGGAAAAGGTTGCGTAATATAGGTACTAATTCCTCTTTAAAGGTTTGGTAGAATTCTGATGTGAAGCCATTTGGTCCTGGGCTTTTCTTTTTAGGGAGATTTTGTATAGTTGATGTTATTTCAGAACTTGATATTGGCCTGTTCAACATTCCTATTTCATTCTGGCTAAGTCTTGGAAGGTAGTGTGTTTCCAAGTATTGGTCAATTTCCTTCAGATTTTCATATTTCTGACAATAAAGTTTCTTGTAATATTCATTAAGGATTTTTTTAATTTTTGAGGAGTCCGTTGTTATTTCGCTTTTACCATTTCTGACTGATGAAATTAGAGATTTTACTCTTTTTTTCTGGTTAGGTTAGCCAAAGGTTTATCTATTTTATTGATCTTTTCAAAAAACCAACTTTTTGATATATTGATCTGTTGTATACTTCTTTGGTTTTCAATTTCATTTAATTCTACTCTCATTTATTTCTTTTCTTCTGCTGGGTTTGGGATTGGAATATTCTTCCTTCTCCAGTTGCTTGAGATGTCTCATTAAGTTGTTAATTTCCTCTCTTTCTGTTCTCTTGAGGAAGGCTTGCAGTGCTATAAATTTCCTCTTAGGACTGCCTTTGCGGTATCCCAGAAGTTCTGATAATTCATGTCTTCATTATTGTTTTGTTTCAAAAATTTGGTAATTTCCTTCTTAATCTCATCTATGACCCAGCATATCATTCAGCATAAAGTTATTTAGCTTCCATGTTTTTGTATGAGTGTGCAGATTTCTATTGTTACTGAGTTCCAACTTTTATTACATGATGGTTCGAGTAGATGCAAGGAATAATTTCTATTCTTTTAAATTTGCTGAGGTTAGACTTGTGACCTAAGATGTGATCAATTTTGGAGTATGCTCCATTGGCTGTTGAGAAGAATGTGTATTCAGTTTTGTAAGGATGAAATGTTCTGTAGATGTCTGTTAAATCCAAATGTTGAATGGTTAAGTTTAAGTCTAAAATTTCTTTGCTTAACTTCTTATTGGAGGGTCGATCCAACACTGCCAAAGGAGTGTTACAATCTCTGACTATTATGGAACTGGAGGAAATCAAGTTGCTCATGTCTGTTAGAGTCTGTCTTATAAATTGAGGTGCATTCTGGTTGGGTGGATAAATGTTAATAATTGAAATCTTATCATGTTGAGTGTTACCCTTAACAAATATGAAGTGACCATCCTTATCTTTCCTTGCTTTTGTTGGTATAAAGCCTGTTGTATCTGTGAACAAAATTGCAACACCTGCTTTTTTCTGCTTTCCATTTGCCTGAAATATAGATGACCATCCCTTCACCCTGAGTCTATATTTCTCTTTTAAGGTAAGATGAGATTCTTGTATGCAGCAGATATCTGGCCTGAGTTTTTGTATGCAGTCAGCCAACCTGTGCCTCTTTAGAGGAGAATTTAAGCCATTCACATTAATTGAGAATATTGATAAGCCTGGTAGAATTTTGGGTATTGAGTTTTTCAAAAGTCCAGTGGACTTTTGTGGGGCAAGACACGATTGTAAGAGGGTCTTTACCTAACAAATGCAATCAGTGTAACCTGGTTTCTTGTACCCTCAGTGAATCCCCAACAATAAGTTTAAAAAAAAAAAAAAACCAAAAGTCCAATGGACATTTTTAATCCTTTCACCACTGTGGAAGTTGGAATTTGATCAAAAGTTTCTGAGTGAGCTTACTTTTGTGGTGGAGGATTGCACTGGTCATTATGGAGGATATGTCTGAGAATATTCTGGAGGGCTGGTTTAGTTATGGCAAATTTCTTCAACATGTGAATGTCAGTAAAGTATTTAATTTCTTCATCATAAATGAAACTCAGTTAGGCTGGCTATAGGATCCTGGATTGAAAGTTATTTTTTTTAGGAGATTAAAAGTCGATGACCAACCTCTTCTAGTTTGAAAGATTTCAGCAGATTGATCTGCAGTCGTTCTAATATTATTCCCCTTGTAGGTTATGGTTATGTTATGTCTGGCTGCTTTCAGAATTTTCTCCTTCATATTAACTTTAGTGAAGTTAATTGTGATGTCTTTTTTGGGTTGAGTCATGCTGGGGTTCTGAAACTGTCTGTTACCTGAATTTCAAAATCTCTTGGCATGTCTGGAAAGTTCTCCTTTATAATCTCATGAAGAAGAGCCTCTGTGCCTTGCAAAGCAACTTTGTTGCCTTTAGGGATTCCTATAAGGTGAATATTAGTTTTCTTTGAATTTTCCGAGAGCTCTCAGAGAGAATGATCCCTTTTTGCTCTCCATTTCTCTTCATCTTTGAGAGTTTGGGAGCGTTCAAAAGCTTTGTCATCAGTGTCAGAAATCTTTCCTTCTGCTTGCTCCATTCTGTTACTGAGGGATTCTACAATATTTCTCAGATCTTTGAGGGCTTCAATTTCTTGTCTCAATGTGTCAAAATCTTTGGTGATTTTGTCTTTGAATTCATTGAATTCTAGAGACAACTTTTGAAATGCTTCTTGAATTTCTAATTCCTTTCACCTCCATTCTATTAATCTTATTTGCAATCCAAACTCTGAATTTGATTTCTGACATCTCAGCCATTTGTTTATGAATGGGATCTTCAGTTGTGTCTGCCATATTGTTCCTTGGGGGAGTTGATCTACTCTGATTATTTATGTTACTGGAATTTTTCTGCTGATTGTGCCCCGTAATTATTTTTACACCATTTGTCTAGAAAACAGATAAGGTGAAGTTGGGTTGGGAGCTCCTGGAGTAGTGATTAACCAGCCCTTTGCCCAAGAGCTGGGACTGGTGTCTGTACCTTTTCCCCTAGAGCTTTGCAAAGGACCTGTACAGTGCTATAGCCTGAGACACTAGGGACTTGCTTGGTGTGGTAGGGCTAAGTGGCTCTATCTTGTTTTCAGCTAGTCTCTGTCCTACCTTAGTGAATCAGTTTTTCTGGGTTGAAGTCTCAGCTGTGGAGAAATACCAGCAATTATGTCACCCTGTCCCCAATGGGCAACAGCTGGAAAAGGAAAATCAAACCTTCCCTCAACCACACACCCAGGGTACCACTTTGGATAGTCTTTGGGTGATCAGTCCAGTTTAAGATGTCCAAATCAATTGTCCCAGTCAGCACCCAGTCTCAAGTGGGAGAATTCAAAAGATGTCCAGCAACTAGATAGCACAGGTCTGCTGGTAGCTCAAATATGACTCGCTCTGGTGCTCCATGAGGTCAGAATAACCCACCCAGCAAATGAATTAGGCTGAGAAGGTTGATGCCTCCTTCCACACCTTGTACCTCTGTCACACTTAGTCACTAGTACCCCTGCAGGGCTGTGACCCAGTTCCCTCCAATGAGTAGATGCTCCAGGGGGTTGTGCCTGCCTGACTCAGAGGGAGATCTGTGTCTCTTCAGCCAGGCTGCTGCTCTCTGCCACTACATGGCAGGGGGAGCTGAGGCCTAACAACCGTGGGTGCTTAATGGTGGCTAGGGCAGTACACTCAGTTCCAGCCCTGCCCCTAATTGATGTTGCTGACAAAACAGAACAATTTTGCAGAATTTGTTTCTATCCCAGCTATATTCCTCTGGGGGTCAGACACTATTTGAGTTCACAGAAACTGTGACTAAGCCCCAGTCTGTGCTGCCTCCCGGAGCTGGCATTTCTGTCTCAGCTGCAATCTGTGTTGTGGGGAGTGCTGTTAGAGCTCACACTCAGCTTTCGGTTTCCCACCTGCCTTTGTCTCAGCTATGATCCTCTGAGGGGCAGGTGCATCTTAGACTCAGTAAAGCAGTCTTTCTGCTCAGCCCAGTCCTGGGAGAATGCTGTCTTTGTGTATGCATGTTCTAGTCCTCGTGCTCCGCCCAGGCAGGTACTGCCTCAGGCATATCCTTTCCTCATGGGGCCTGCATTTCCTTCCCAGATCTGTTCCGCCAGTGGATGCCACTGGAGAAGATGCCTGGCTTCTTCTTTTTGCCCAGAAAGTCAGGGAGAGTCTCTTCAAAATATACCCAGGGATGTGAGCCCTATTGTTCCTGCCCCCGCCACTGCTGCTGTCTGCCACGGGGCACCACCTCTTCTTTTCCTGTAGGGTTCTCTCAGCCTCAGTTCACCATCTTCTCCTTACTCCAGTGCCACAAAATCAGCACAGCAATAGCCCATGCCCTATCTGCACCTCTGGAGAAAATGTCCAAGAATTTGGACTCAATGGGGGACAGGCTTCCAGAGAGTGGAGGGGAGTGCTGGGAGTTCAGAATTGCAGGTAGAGAATATATACAGTTTTATATAGTTTATGCCTGGTGCCATGCCACATTCATAAGTTCCCTCTAGGGAAGGAGTTCTGGTTTTTAGAGGGTCTCTCCTGTGGGATAAAATAGGAGGTCTGAACTCTGCTCACTTGTTTGTATAGAGTATATTGTGAGCCGTTCTCATGGGGGAGGGGACTCCCGTCTGCTTTGTGATGGATTTTGTACTTATTGTTTGTTTCCTTATGGTCGCAGCTTACCTCAGCAGGGTTGATGTGCATTCTTCAACCTTCTGTCTTGGCTCAGCTCCAAACCATTGGCTTACTTGCTAAACTTCTGTCCTTTAACTCTCCTTCTGGATGGGAGCCTCTGTGGAAAGCTGGCTCCAGTCAGCCATCTTGCCTCTGCCCCTGAGGTCTGTTCTTTTCATATGAAGTTTTAAATCTTTTTTTATTTCAAGGAAGTTTTCTTGAGCTTTGTTATCAGTATCTGCTCTGTTCCTTGGTTTTGGTGTTCTTTAGGAACTTTGTTATTTGTATGTCTGATCTTCTTTGCCCTCTTCCAATATTTATCAGTTTCTCTTGAATCTTTTTTATGTCTTTTTTCATGTTTTTGGTGAATTTTTTCCCCTCTGGTTTTCACCTTCTTTTTTCTCTTAAAAAACTTGTTGTGCTTATTCGATCTTGCCTTCCTTCTGGTTTAGTCTTAATTTCTGAAATGCTTTCTTCCTCTTATTTACGATTCTTTCTGGAGGTCTATCTCCTCACTTCTGAGTTTTCCTAATTCTGATTTATAATATTCTTTTTATGTTTTGTTTTAAAAGTGTGGTTGAACTTGATTAGAGACAGTTACAGTTTTATTTTGTTTTATGGACATGTCTTTCTGGTATGCAGTTTCTCCTAGGTGTGGTGCCTAGTCCTAGAATTAAGCCCCCATTCCTACTGTTTAGAGACAGCTATTTGAATTCCTTTAGCCCTTCCTTCTGATAGTTGCTTCCATATTTCTAAAGCATATGCTCATACTTCTATTTCATGGTCTGTCATCTTTAGGCATTTTCTGTTTACTTCCTTCTGTAACATTTAAATAAGGATTTACCTCTATTGCCCCAGTCTCCCCTCCCCAATTCAATCCTTCCAAAAAAGTATTTATATCATATTTATTTCTGTTATTATGACTAAGTGAATATTATTAGATTAGCATATTTTGGTTATATTTTATGTCTTGTTTTGCTCTCTTCATCCTATATTTCTTTTGTTTTTGAGTTTTCCTCCACTTGTGCCATTAGGTGACTGTTTTCTGGAACCTTCCTTCTGCTCACATCTGGACTCTTGAATTCTCCTTGACTGCCCTTTTGATTGTTGGCCTCTGTTTCCTGGCTCCCACATCCTGTATTTTCTTGGCTAAGTTCCTTGCCTTGTTTTTCTAGCGTATTCTCAAATAACATTCTAAAATGAAGTATGTTAGAAGCAAATTTTCTTAGAACTTAGGTATATGAAAATATGTACTTGATGGCTCGGCGCCTGTGGCTCAAGTGGCTAAGGCGCCAGCCACATACCCCTGTGCTGGCAGGTTTGAGTCCAGCCCAGACCACCAAACAACAATGACGGCTGCAACCAAAAAATAGCTGGGTGTTGTGGCAGGCGTCTGTAATCCCAGCTACTTGGGAGGCGGAGGCAGGAGAATTACTTGAACCCAGGAGTTGGAGGTTGCTGTGATCTTTGATGCCACAGCACTCTACCCAGGGCAAGAGCTTGGGGATCTGTCTCAAAAAAAAAAAGAAAGAAAGAAAATATGTACTTGAGTCTGGAAATGAAATCCCTCAGAACTTCTGTATATTATTCTTTGGCATTTAGTGTTACTGTTGAAAAACCAGGTCATATTCTGTTTCTATTTATTTTCAAGGTAATTAAAACTTTTTTTTGCCTTTTTCTTTGGAAGATTTTGGAATCCATTCTTTAGTCTTGGTACTGTAGGATTTTATGATCATGTGCCTAGGTGTGTGACTTTCTGCATCCCTTGTTTTGGGCTCTCTGTGGAACTCTCTGGAAACACCTACTCTGAAAATGATCTCAACACTGTTCCATTGATAAATTTCATCCTCTCTACTTTCTCTGTTCTCTCTTTCCAGAACTCCTAAGTCAATAGTTAGATTTTGGACCTCTTGAATTGAAATCGCTCTCATTTTTTCCCTCCTACATCCTTTGTTGCTCTGTGTTTTTGTTCTGCTTTTTGACTTTATCTTCTGACCCATCTGTTAATTTTCCATATTTTATCATGTAATTTTAATTTCCTTGAACTTTTCTTTTTTTAGTTTTATGTTTGCTTCATTTTCATAAAGACTAGTTCTTATTTTACGGATGCAATATTCACTCTAAGATAATAATTATACATTTTTTGGTTAGAATATCACTTTTTCTTACCTTTTTCTTCATGTTCTTCAAATGACCTGGTAATTTTTAGCTGATTACAAGAGTGAGGCATGGTAAAATTAACTGGAGCTGTACAGGTGAGTGGGAAGGAAGCATTGTGATTGGCAGGCTTTGTTTTGGGTAAATGGAGAAGATGCTATTGCTATGTTGAAAGAGAGTTCCAGAGGAGATGGCCTTTATTTCCAGGGACGGCTTGCTATTTTCTCAGAGGAGAGACTTCCAATCTTTGCCATTGTGGGCATGGGGGAACACTTCCCTACTCCTCAGTGCTCAGTAAGGCTGGGGAATGGGGTCAAGTGGGAGCAAAGGAACAGGTGCGCGGAGGGGGTACACTCTTCCTAAAAAAGACCTTTAGACTTAATCTCTGCATTTCACTTCTTGTATTTTACTTCCATCTCTCTCTAAACCTGTAGACTCTGGGACTCTTTGAATTCTTTAGGGGAAAACTGGCTCCCTTCTTGTCCTCTTCATCCCCTAGGAGCACACTCTGCTAGGGCTTGCACTGCTACATCAGTTATCCCTTTTCCCCTGGCGGCCTGACAGCTAGAATTTTGCTGAAATCCTTATTTTCTGTACTTGTGTTTTCTTTTTTGTGGATGTGTGTTGTGTTCTACTCTTTCACTATAAATGTAGTGAAATCTGGCCAGGCACGGTGGCTCACGCCTATAAACCTAGCACTTTGGGAGAACTGCTTGAGGCCAGAATTTTGAGACAAGCAGCTGACATAGTGAGATGTTGTCTCAAAAAAAAAAAAAAGAAAGAAAGAAAGAAAAAAAATTAGTGAAATTTAAAAAGAGAGAAGAGATAAATACATGTGTTCAGTCTGCCAATCTTAGACAGTGTCTTAGACGCTAGACACACCCAGTGTTCCAGTTTAATAACTTTATACCACAAATTATTTGCTGGAGGACCAGATAGGACTATTTCTAAATTGGCTCCTTTGGGCATGTATAAAAACATATTTGATATATGTCGATGTGGACATATTAACCAAAAAAGAGTTTACACTTATTTACTTGAATTCTTTTTAATGGAATAGGTGCTAGGGAGTTGCATTAGGCAGAAATATGATTTACATTCTGCTAGATACAGAAATGAACCCAATAAAACAGCATTACTGCATTTGATTATACTTTGGGTTTGCCTTATTATGTCAATATTTCTAGGTTAGTGACAAAGCAAAGACTTAAGGTGTCTGGGATTCTTTGGAACTCTAGGACTGGTTTGCTTTTTTTTTTTTTCTCTCATTTTATCAAGTGAACAGTTTATTAAGAATTAAACAAAGGTATGATGTGATATAATACAAGCAAGACACTCAAGATAGGTATAATAGTACTACTCACACAAAAACTTGAATTTCACCTCAAAAAAAATCACAAGACAAAAGAGAAAACAATTTCACTGTTATAAGATATTTCATGCAAAGTATTAACTCTGCCCCCTCTAAAGCCCAACCTCCCAACAAACAAAAAACTACCTGGGAATACTGCTATGCTAACATATTAACCACAGTATAATCAGTCATAGGAAAACAGTAATTAAGCAATGAATTGAATTAAATAACAAAGTTCAAACTATCATAAACTCATAGACCACAATGATGTTACAAAACAAGCAATTCCAGAAGTCTTATATACAATAAAAGAAATATTTCAATATCATTCTACTTGATCTGGCTACACCTGATATTGAAATTGGAGAAAATATATTGTTATAAAGAGAAATTACAAACATGTTTCACTTATAGATGAGGATGCAATATCCTAAACAACATATTGATAAGTTGAATTACAAACTTAATATTTAAGTAATATACTTTAGTCA
>CAUYON010034471.1:0-22207 GCA_963573935.1 Arctocebus calabarensis
CAAAAATCGATAAAGAAAACGAACAAAACTAAAATCCTGTGGCTCAGTGAGTAGGGCACCAACCCCATATAGCAAGTGTGGCAGGTTCAAACCTGGCCCTGGCCGAACTGCAACAAAAAAATAGCTGGGCGTTGTGGTGGGCACCTATAGTCCCAGTTACTCGGGAGGCTGAGACAACAGAATCGCCTAAGCCCAGGAGCGATTCTGCCATGAAGCCATGGCACTCTACCAAGGGCAACAAAATGAGACTCTGTCTCTAAAAAAAAAGGGCAACAAAATGAGACTCTGTCTCTAAAAAAAAGGCAAAAAACTACAAGATGTTGAGCGACTAGGCAAATTGGGCAGTGCCTGTGGCTCAGTGGGTAGGGTGCTGGCCCCATATACTGAGGGGGCTGGGTTCAAACCCGGCCTCAGCCAAACTGCCACAAAAAATAGCTGGGTGTTGTAGTGGGTGCCTGTAGTCCCAGGAACTCGGGAGGCTGAGGCAAGAGATTCACTGGAGCCCAGGAGCTGGAGGTTGCTGTGACACCTTATCACTCTATCAAGGGCAATAAAGTAAGACTCTGTCTTTTTAAAAAAAAAAAAAAAAAAGAAAAAAAAAAGATTTGGGGCAATAATCATCAAAGAGGGATTTTTAGAAAACACAATTTAAGCAGAGATAAGAATTTAAATTGTGGTTGAGAAGGGAATAGATATAAATTTTTTTTAAAAAACCTCAATTATAATTTTTATATTCATTTTAATCACATTTTCCTAAGAAAGTCACAGGCAACTATTTTTTACATCATAAACTTTTATAAATGTAGTGGGAAAAAGTTATGCCAGTTCTTTGGAAGTACAGATTAGGAGAAAAATTAAGAGAATAAGTTGAAATACATAAAATTTAAACAAATTAAAAGCTATTCCTATTATTTTATGTGAAATTAATAATAAAATTCGAGCAAGAACATTAAAAGACACAAGCCTCAAAAAGTAATCAGAGGTGGGGCACAGTATGGTTTATGCCGGTAATCCCACCACTTTGGGAAGATAAAGTAGAAGGATCACTTAAGGCCAGGGGTTTAAAACTAACCTGGGCAACACAGCAAGATTTTTCTCTACAAAAACTTAAAGAATTAGCTGAGTGTGGTGGGGAATGCCTGTAGTCTCAGGTATTTGGGAGGCTGAGGCAGGTTGCAGTGAGTTATGATTACGCCACGGCACTCCAGCCTGGGCTACAGAGCCAGGCCCTGTCTTAATGCAACAACAATAACAACAACAACAACAATAACAACAACAAAAACTACTTAGAAGTAGTAGTGGATTATATAAATCTAAGCATGAAAACTCTTTCAGTGGAAAAAAAAAAAGGAGAGAAATAAAAGCATGGTTGTTTAGTCTGTTATTTTCCCTATATACTTCCCTAGAATTTTCTTTTTGTCTTGGTCCAAATCAAGTAGCACAGGTCACAACTGGACTAATATCACAAATTGATTTACAACCCAAGCTAAACGCGACTAAAAAGACACTGTGATGTAGAACTATTGGTCTGTTTTAGAACTATTTGAATCCTCTTTCTTAAGAAAAGATCTGGATCAAGCTAGACCTCCCATTTGATCCTGCAATCCCATTACTAGGCATCTACCCAGAAGGGAAAAAATCCTTGTATCATAACCCTAGCTTTATTTTTGGAAACCTAGTTCAAAAAACAATATTAACAGGTTTGTTAATGTCAATGAAATAGTACTTCAAATATGATGGCCCAGAAGAAAATTTCGGGAAAATTTGACTGAAACATCCAATAGAAGAGATAAAAATCTTGATGCTCATAAAGTCTTTGACTTGAGCAGACAGACCAGCTGTCAGAACTCATTGTTTCCTAATTTGCTAAGAGGTACGACGGTTTCTTATAGGCTGGGTAGGTGATCACAAGAGCATTAACGATTTAGGGATGGAACGGGGCAAGAGTAGCTGGTAAGAGATCATGGAAATAATACAAGGAAGTGAAAAGCAAAAAATGACCACAGGACATCACAATGAGGAAAAAAATAAAAAACAAAAAAGATACCAGTAAGACACAGAGGATGACTATTGTTTCAGGCTTATAAAAGGAAGAAGACCAGAATTCCCATGGGCTCTCAATGATTTTTCAGGTCTCCTCCCTTGGCATTCATGCCACTTTTTGTACAAAACCAGTTCTCATAATTATTTTTATTTAATGGGGCGAAAATGTCGAGTGTGCTGGTGTTGGGGCAAAGAGGGTAATGTCCCTTTAGAAATGCAACAAACCTGGTTTAGTTTAAGTTAAATGCATTGAGTTTTAGATGTCTGTGAAATAGTGATGTAAATATCTACCAGACTGTGGCAAATGTAAAAGTCTGAGGCTTAATAGTCAGCAAAAGAGACTGAGAAGAACATAGGGCAAATTATGTTCCCTGACATATTCAAGAATAATTAAATTTGTCCTATATTAGAAAAGATGGAAGAACTCTGTCTGCTATGGATTATTTACCCTGAACAATGTATTGTATTTCTCCCAGTGGAAATTTTCCTACTTCTTGAAGTATTCTATCTTTTTGATGTCTATAAGAGCTATTTTTCCTGATTTCTCTAGTCCTTTCTTAATAGTCTCCTATGTAAATTATTCTTCTATTTCATCCATTAAATATCTAAGTTCTTTAACCTTTGACTGAAATCCCTCTTCTTTACAGCTATTTTTCTATATTCTTTCCCTCAGGAAATATAAGCATGCATAACCTTTTAATATAATCATATATATAGTCACATGGGCATTACCACAATTGTACTGCTATGATCTAGAAAAATCATCTAGTCCATATATCCACTATCAAAATCACATCAAATTCAAGGCGTTCAAAATAAAATGAATGATATTCACTTTTGTGACCTGGTCCTTTTCCAAAGTGTACTCTCATTGAGAGGTACCGATATCTACGGAGTTATACAAACCAGAAACCTAAGCATCTTTGAAATACCTCTTTTCCACAAAACCCATATTGAACCCATAACCAAGACCTGCCACATCTCATTTATTTATGTGTTTTTCTGAATCTCTTAATTATCTCTTCAGTCCATCCAGTTTTGTTTTTTTTTCATTTTCACTGCCTTTAAGGTCCACACTACAGTCAACTGCCACCTGGACTATTGTAGCAGCCTTGTGACTTGTCTCTCATTTGCTCCGACCTCTCCTATCTGCTGCACACACTAGAATTAAAGTGATCTTGAAAACGACAACCATGATCATGTCATCTCCATGACAACACTTCAAAAATATCCCATTATTCCCAGGATTAAAACAAAATACCTGGAATACAATGTCCTAATTCTCTCATCTCTTTTGCCATGTTCTACCCCTCTAGCCGTACCAGATTCCTTTAAATTTCTCCAAGTTGTCACATGGCTTTGTGTATATTGCTTTATCCTTATAAACAAAAGTGTTAAACCCATACTTCTACCTTCTCCCTAAACTCGAATTAGCTGCTACTCTTTTGGCAGTTGATAGCTACACAAGAAACACATCACCAGAAAAAGCACTCTTGAACCATAAGAAGAGGTCATATTTATTTGTTAGAAGCTCTCATAACTCATTCTTTTCATTTTTTCCAGAGAAATTTTAACTTTTTGAGATTATTCGTGCATTAATGTTATTTGTGATGTAATTTTCATGTCTCCCTTTGAATTGTAAGCTTTCTAAAAATGAGGTATTATTTTTGATTTATCACTGTGTTTCTGTCATCTGATAGAAAAAAGTAGGTGCCCATCTGATTTTTTTTGCCACCAAAATTAATACTTGAAGCTGAAGTCCAGATGAATTATGTTATAAGGATCTATGTAAGTCAGATAAAGTTTATGTGTTTGTAGACTCATTATTCATGTATAATGCATGGAATGTACTCAATGTATTTTTTTATAAATTAATGGATAGTTAATTAATACAAGAATGAACAAATTGCAAAGATGTTAAAAGAAATCCTTCCCTCCAGGATATTCCAATAGCACAAGCTTTCATCAGGAGAAAGTAACATGATCTGGTTATAAGCAGAGACTTGGCAATACATTGCTGGAATTCCATTCCTGACTTTCACACTGAGTAGTTGCATCAATTGTCTCTCTAGGCCTTAGTTTTCCTGTATTTATTCTGAGGATGATGGGTAGTCGTGAGAGTTAAATGAGATAATATACACATAAGAACAACATTTGGCACATAGCAACAGCGGTTGAAGATGACCTATAATTATTATGAATAATTAGAGAATTATCAGAAAATTAATTTTGGTATTTTACTGTACCATTCCTAGGAAACCAACACAAATCTTTTACATTGCTATCTGTATTTTAGCATAACATTACTAACAGAAAAATGTTCAAGAAAGAAAGATATTTTAAGAAATGTATCTTCCATCTACCTTCTAGGTACTTACGTACTCACGTTGATTTATGACAAACTCCCAGAAGAATATGAAACTTATAAAATTACTTTCAAAGAAGTAATCTTAATGATATGACTTTATGTTTTTATTAAAAATCATTATATGAAGAGAATTTATGTGTATTGTATTAAGGTATAATTAAACATTCAATGTAACCAATGTCTGATATACTTCTCATTCAAATCTAAGCTCTTTGTATAAACATTAACAACTCTATGTTATAATTAGGGAAACAGAGGCAAATAAAATAGTCTTTTTTTCCAAAGTTATGGTGTTTGGAAGTGTCAGAACTAGGACTCAAATGCAAGTCCATGATATTTTTACTTCAGAATGATGGCCATTATCTTCTACATTTGCTGTGAAACAGATGTGATTGTCCATTGCAAAATTTTATATGCTACTCCATATTAAAACTTCCTCTAAAATTAAATGCAATAAACATTAATTTCCCCGAAGAACCTCTTATAGCTTCCATTCTGAAATGGATTATGTAATTCATCAGTTTTCCCTAAGAAACTCAATTTTACCTCAATCACATCTATATTAACAAGTATAGCAGTTCCTTTGAAAGTTGCTGCCAATATTTTTTAATTCAGTGATGTATAAATAAACAGCCATAAACATAGACTCACACAGGAAAACAGACACTCAATCTGTATCAGTGGAATTGATAAAAACATAACATTTTCTAATGCTAGCGGAAAAAGAAGTCTGTGTCAAAAGATAGTCTCTCGTACATTGCTGCAAGATTAGGGAGGAAAGAGATTACACCTATCTTGAGACTTCAGAGAAGGCATCATGATGACCCATAAAGGTGGGAGAAATGGAAATCCCATATGAAAAGGCGTGAATTCCCCAAGTTGACTGAAGAAGCAGTAACAGAGTTTTGGAAAAAATAATCAAGAATAGTAAAGTTATGAAATAAGTTGTTTTATCCATATAAAAATATAAAAGTAAATTTAAAATATCAGTAATTTATTCCTTTAGAAATGTAGACATGATATGAACATTTTACAGTATTATCAATTGTTATTAATAGATTTTTACATTTTTTAAATTTAAAATTTTCCTGGGCATACAAGTCATCAAAATTTGCATAGATCTCCATTTCGGCAGAGCCTCATCACTCACATCATCCTGTTCAATATGTTTTCTTTGTTTCTAACAGTCTTGGAAGAATCAAATAAAAATGGTAAGTTCTTTCTTCCTGATGCAGAAATATGATCTAAAATAATAAATACATTAGAGTATTGTCTATTCTATACCTGTATACAATTTAATCACATCTTAACTAACTTAGCTAGAGAATGTGACAAGAGTGGAAAAATAAACTAATTTGATGTCAGGCAGGTCAGCTAAACTGTGATAACATATGTTAATTCATTTAAAATTCTTCAATTGTTTCAGGTACAGTGCCTCACGCCTATAGTCCTAACCCTCCTTCCAGAGGCCAGTGGATTGCTTGAGATCAAGAGTTCAAGACCAGCCTGAGCAAGACTGAGACCTTGTCTCTACTAAAAATAGAAAAACTAGTTGGGCATTGGGGCAGGTGCTTGTAGTCTCAGCTATGCAAGAGGCTGAAGTAAGAGGATCACTGGAGCCCAAGAGACTGAGGATGCTGTGAGCTATGATGCCACAGCACTCTACCCAGGGTGACAGAGTGAGACTCTGTCTCAAATAAAGAAATAAATAAATAAGATTCTTCTATTCATACATATAATTAGGCTTGAAATGCAAGTATTTTAATATATCAAAAAGAGACCTAATTAAATTTTGCTCAACATATAGAATTCAATTCATTTCAAAAATGAATTTCTTCTTTTTTTCTTCAGGTAAAAATATTTTTACTTCTTGTTAATGTTATAGTTCACCCATGAGGTCTAATATCACACTATTAACTATTGTATAATAGTCATTATAGTGCTGAAGACAAAATTATTTCCAAAATTTTCATATATTCTTATTGTGTGATATAGGGGCTGGATGCTTAGGCTTTGAGAATGGTACTATAGATCGCTGCTTAATCTCTATCAAGTAAAACCTCTGCTATGTGTAGTTAGCACTATACAAACAAGAAAACGCTATAAAACTGCCACTCTGATATCTTCCCACGTAACTGTTCATTCAAATGAACACTTTATGTATCATATTAAAAATCCAAGTCACAACTGGGCATATAAAATCTCCTCAGTTTCTACGTATAGACCATTGATTTTCAGACGCATTCTACCTTACAAAGTCTTCTTGATTCTGAATCAAAGGTGGTAACTTAACCACATTGTTCTCTTTTGGAGCTTAAAAGAAACCTATACAATTTTATTCTAGAATTACACTACAGGTAATCTAAACAGGTATCTATTATTCTGATTTGGCAGATCATAATACTTTCATCATATAGTTGTTCAATCTTTTGAGCAAAATTTCTGTGTAAGTACCCATGGTTCCCACTGTGATAGGTGCCAGGTAGAATTTTTGTACATACACATTTGTAAAATATATACATACTATGTGTATAGTATATATACCTGGTATATATATTAAAATATATATACATATATACACTATATATATATATATATATATATACATTATGTAAATACTTATGCCTGATTATCTTTTCAAAATGGAGGTATAATAACAATTATATTCAGGTAATATGTGTGCATGAATTTAGCTTAAATTTTGGATTCAGATATTAGTTGATGATATTAAATTTGGATTCAAAAATGCAAGCATCCCTATCTTATAATGATTGGTCTTATAATTTTTTGACTTTACAATGGTATAAATGTGACATGCATTCACTATAAATCATACTCTGAGTTTTGAATTTTGATTTTTCCCCAGCTAGTAATAGGTGGTATGACGCCCTCTTGCCATGCTGGATAGTAGTAACAAGCCACAGCTCCCCGCCACCCACTATCATGGAAGTAAGCAACTGATAATCCACAGTGTGCTGTGCTGTCGGGTGATTTTACTCTATTGTAGGCTAATGTAAGTCTTCTGAGCACGGTTAAGATAGCCTAGGTGAAGCTATGATGTTCAGTGAGTTAGGTGGTGTATTATGTGCATTTTTAACTTATTATATTTTTGACTTACTATAGGTTTATCCATGTGCAACCCCATCCTAAATCAAAGAGAATTTGTACTATGTTCACGAATTTATTACTTATATTTTCCTTATGTTCACACACAAAGATAGAGAACCCAAAGCAGATCATTGATTTTTTAATATACAATCTATAAAGTCATGAGCAGCGCCTGTGGCTCTGTGAGTAGGGCGGTGACCCCATATACTGAGGGTGGCAGGTTCAAACCCAGCCCCAGCCAAGCTGCAACAAAATATAGCCAGGCGTTGTGGCAGGCACCTGTGGTCCCAGCTACTCTGGAGGCTGAGGCAAGAGAATCGCCTAAGCCCAGGAATTGGAGGTTGCTGTGAGCTGTGTGATGCCATGGCACTCTACTGAGGGTGATAAAGTGAGACTGTCTCTAAAAAAACAAAACCCCAAAACTATAAAGTCATTTAATAAAAAAGCTTGACAATGTGGGTGTCATTCTCACTAATGTATTCACTGAGAGCCCAACTATTATATACCTTAATTTATAATTATCTAGGATTCCATATTCTATATAAGCTAATTGTAGGTGCTGTGTTTTCTCTTACTACATCAACAATCCTCAGCTACTAGGCTTGTGTTCAAGAAAGTAAATTAAACAGGAGAGCAGCTGTGTTAATCTGTTTCTTTTTTAAATATATAATTTATTTATCTGAATTTCTAGTGAGTGTAGAGATAACATGGTTACCAGTTTTCCTATTTGGGATAACAATTAGTAAACCTATCTTTTCTTTGGTTTTACAGTGAAGCTTTGATTGTTATTTCTAAATTCTTTACAACTCTTTCTAATCATGTGAATTGATACAAACAATCCAGTTAAATGCCTCCAGTGTTGGAGATACTCAATAAATGTAGTTACCTATCTGACCTCAGGTGCCAACTTAAGTTATCTTAAAAAGTTGGTCTTTATCTTTGCCCCGTTAAAAATATGACAAAATCCCGTAAGTGCTTTTCTTGACCTTCTTATAAAGTTTTAAAATAACTCCTTTTGGGGGGAGAAATTTACAAAGAAAAATAATTTACCAATTTTAATAACTGAGAAAAAACTTAAGTCTTCAGGAGCCCGTAGTCAGCAGCAGAGAGAGATTGACAAAAAAGCTAGAGCAAAAATATGGCCAGATTCTCTAATTGAAAGGTAATGAAGTTTTCTTACTAAGCAGGGCTAACAGGCATGGTATTTATGTTTTTTTCTCAAAGAAAAACATGGGAGGTAAAAAGACATACCATGAATATGAAGCAACGTGATGCATTCCGGAATATGGAATCACCTTGACCCGGATAGAGCTTAGGATACCTGTCAGACAGAAATGAGATGAGGCTGGACAGGCAGAAATGGGATGAGGCTGGACAGGCAGAAATGGGATGAGGCCGGACGGAGAGGCACAAACCATGTCAGAGAAGCCAGTGGTGCCATCAGAGGAGATGTGACCATTGCAGGGTTTTAAGGATACAAGCTACATAATCAGATTGGGCTTTTAGAAACCCCCAGTTCCAGCAATGTGGTGATTTTATCTAATGAGGCCCCTCCAAAAAGAAATTGAAGGCAGCGTGAGAGCTGTGTAATTTACAGTAAGTCAGGTGACAGCTGGAACGGAAGTGGTCCATTAGTTACTGCTCTTTATAATACACTGGGAGCAGGGAGGTAGATTTAGATTAGTGCACTTAGTGAAAACTGCCCTCCTCCCCCACAAATGCAAAGATCGCATAGAGAAAAATTATGTCAGACTAATTACAAATTATCTCTATGATGTCATCTACCTGGGATTCAGTAAGCATTGATTCTGTTCCAGATGGAAATCAAAATAACAAGCTAAACTGATGGAATCTAGAACACTTCCCCATTGAAAGAAAGAACATGAGATAAGAAGACGAGCTGATTACTTCTCTTGTTTAAGAACACAGCGTTGAGGGGGGTGGGGAGGCAGTCTTCCTACAGCTTTATCCACAAATGTTTGATGGCTTACCTATTAAAATTTCATGTTATAAAAACTTTGTTAAACTTGGTTGCTTGAAAAAGAAAAACCTTTATATTTTAATGTATATTATATAAGTAAAAACACAATGTGAGCAAATGAAAAGCAATATATAAACAGCAGGAAAAATTTCTATAAATAAAGAAAAAACTACATCAGGAAAGCTGAATGCATTCTTCAGCCCAGGAAGAGGCTCATGTATGTAGGTTGGCACAAGAATGAATTAAGTTATGCATCTTGTTTAACTTGAGTGAATTTCCTTGCAATGTGTGAGTGAAAGTATGTAAAGAACTTAACTTACTGCCCTTAAGTTTGCATTTCTATCCTATGCAGAGAAATACATTTATTTTAATTCCATATTCCAATAATAATACTGTTATAAACCTAATATTTACTAACTCATTTAATCCTCAGGATAGCCCTCTAATGCAGAGACTATTACCTTCCCATTTTATGGATAAGGAAACTAAGTAACTTGCTGTAGATACTAGTAAATTGTGGAGTAATTTCAAGCTCTAGAGAAAAGTTTTAGCAAATGAAATTTAAAGCAAACTCAAATGATTGGAAATAACCCTGAACATCATTAATTATCACATTTAAGTGCTCACGGAGAGAAAGCCATTGTGTTAGACACACCAGAAATTTTATAAAGCATGATCAAAATTTGGTTTGATATAATGCACAGTAACTTGTCAGATGTATCAGAAACATTGTTTAGCAGTGACCTGGTAAGAATGATTTTGACCCATATCATTTTTTAAAGAGAAAATTGGAAGAGACTGTTTCCAGTGAAATATTCTTTATCCTCTGGGGACCTTTCACATGCTGACAACCTGACAGATGATGAAGAATGTATCATTGCAAAAGTGACCTAAAACTTTAAATAAGATTTGCAGTGTAATTCTTATTTCCAGATGCTTTTTAGCTGCTACATTGCAATTTAGAAACCAATGACTCCAACAAGAAGCATGGTCTCCTATTCAGTATATTCTGAAATGTTAAGAACTTTGCTAGTTTTTTTTTCAATAAAATGAATGTTTTGTGCTTAACAATGTCCTGCATCATAAATTCCTAAGGAATGGGATGAGCTTTGACTGCCTTACCTTGAAATCTTGAAAGTATCACCATTTGAAGAAGTCAATATCCTTGGGAGATATTTTATTAGCCATGAAGAAGACTCTAGGAAATAGTATGTAGCCAATATTTGCTTATTCATCTGTCATTGATGTGGACAATCTTGTCTGCAGCTTTTTTTATTTTTCTGGTTTTTTATTCTGTCTTTTTATCCACTATTTATATGAAGCGATTTCTTAAGAAGACAGGAAATTAAAATGTACCATAAAATATTTTATCTATTTTCTTTACCCTGTATGATAGAGTTCTTATCTGAAAAGGTTAATGCAATTAACACGAATTTAGATCTTGTTATTAATGATGATGAGTAAATGTTGCTGAGGTGAGATGAAAGGGGTTGGAAAGCAGAAGGCGTTGAAGAGGTTGCTGTTCCTTTGGTTTAGATAAGTCAATGAATAGTGATGTTATTAAGAGAAAGAAAATTATCTAAGAAAAAGAACAGGTTTGGGATGGAGTGGTGTGGAAATGTAGTAAAATAGCCAGTGCAGGTTTAAACATGTCCTCTGAGATACGATTGGTGTGATGGCTACGATATGGGCTCTGGAGCCATACTGCTGACCTGAAATCTGGGCTCCCACTTTTTCTACATGTGCATGGTGGAAGAAGTTACCAGCATCTCTGTGTGCAGCTGCATCTCCTATAAACTGGAGATAGGAATTGCACCTATCCGAGATAACCTGATCCACTTAGAGTACTTAAGAAGAATAGTGGTGAAGACCAAGAACATAAGAACAGGAGTGGACCCTGAAAATCATTTTTAAATGTGAGTTTGGAAGTAAAGAAAGGTGAACATGGGAAATACAAACAACTGCAGCACTGCAGGCAGTAAAATTGCCCAAGGAGAGAATGTCCCTTATGCCCAGATTTTCCTTCAAATGACATTTTAGGAGTTACTTTATATTTTAATTTTAAGTGCTTTGAAAATCAGACTGAATGGCTGAAAAGGAATGAAAGAGGTCACATAAAATTTTCATAAACAAAAGGAGAAGCAACTAGAAACTTTTTGGAGAAAATGGAAAATCATTTGGTTTCATCTTCAGGACAATAAGCAGAGCCCACTGCATTGTCCACGGCAAAGGTAATTTCCTTACTGCCAGAGTGAAGAGACCCAGAAATCAACAGAGTTAAAAATGAACAGTCCATGAAACTTTCATAGTGGGATAGATCTCCGTGACGTAAAATTAGCTGCAAAGCATTTGGGATCAGGGAAAGCTTCAAGTCGCCAGAGCATTACAAAAAACTATGAAGTCAAGGAGAAAATCTTCCATTCAGATTTGGAAGGAGAAAATGGATTCGGTTAAATATACCAATGTCTAATTTCAGATTAGCCACATCCTTCTGAACCTTAAATATCATTTGAATATTACGCTTTTACATTAAGCTGTAAAGATTTAAACAATTGATCTCATAGAAATAGAGAGTAGAATGGTTACTGGCTGGCAGGGTAACAAGGACATAGGGATAAATGGGTAGTTAATGGTGTGAAAGTATAGTCAGCTAGGGAGGACGAACAATATTTTGTAGCACAACAAAATGACTGTACTTAACAATAAGTTATATTTGAATGGAATTGGAATTTTCCTAAAGTTAGATTGTTCTGTTCCTGAATTTTGCATATTAAGATACTCCATACATATTTGAAAATGACAGTTCTCTTATCCGGAACTAGCCTTCAATGACTCTCTCTGCCTCTAATCTTTGTTCTTTCCTTATACGATTGCTATTTATTTTTCTGTAACACAAGTACGATCTTGCCATCAATCTGTGTAACAACCAAATTTCACATTCCATTTCTGGGCTCTAGGAGGGCTACGGAGCTCCCTGGAATTTTATGTCAAATTGTATGAAGTTATGCATTTTGTCTGGGTCTGCAGCTCATTGAATTGTTTAGGAGAGCAAATATGTGTTTTTATATTCTGGTCCAATTTACATTTCTAGACTTATCTGCGGCTACTACCACATGACCTATGCCTCATACATAACACTGTGTACAGAGACCAAACCTTTTCAAACGTTAATGTGCTTACAAATTACCAGTTTGAGGACCTGGGCAGTTGGAATCTTGTTAAAAATGAGGATTCTGACTCCATAGGTCTGGGATACGCATGTCTCATAATCTCGAAGGGATAATGATGTTCATCTAAGGGTCAAGGAACACATTTTGAGAAGCAAAACTATATAGTTACTCATTGCACATAACAAAGATAACTCTAGATATAACACATACACACACACACCCCTCCCTGTGCACACACACACACATACCCTCATTCCTGTGGAATTATCATCTGTGTAATCTATTTATGTCCTTGTAACTTTACACAGTCTATTTCCTTTAGTCCTCTAGGCTAATGACCTCCCTCTTCCTTATCAGCTGATACATTCCTGCCCCTACCTACCTTGTGCTACTTCGCTTAAATAATCAACCCTGAATCATAATAGACTCTGAGGTTCAGGTGGGCTCATTTTATTTTAATTCCCATCACCTAAGTACTTTTATTTAATGGAGAGAAGATGGGGTGCTGCCCACAGGGCTCTTCTCATTCAGTTAGAGAGATAAGGTTAATTGTCATAATTAGACAATTAGAAACAGTACTGTTGGAACATTTAAAACTTTGTTCACAAAGTAATATTTATTTATAAAATAAAGGTTTGGCGCCTGTGACTCAAGTGGCCATATACACCTGAGCGGGCAGGTTCAAATCCAGCCCAGGCCTGCCAAACAACAATGACATCTGCAACCAAAAAATAGCCAGGTGTTGTGGTGGGCGCCTGTAGTCCCAGCTACTTGGGAGGTGGAGGCAGGAGAATCGCTTGAGCCCAGGAGTTTTAGGTTGCTGTGAGCGGTGATGTTGCAGCGCTCTACCCAGGGAGACAGCTTGACACTCTATCTCAAAAAGAAAAAAAATAAAGTAAAATACATAGAATTCAATGGTTTTAAATTCATAGACACCAATTTGAAACCCCCAGTGTTTTATCAAGAAAGAGGAGAAAGTAATGGAGGATAATAGGGTCCAAACAGATTCCCACTAAGGTCAGAATGGAAGTGGTGAAAAGACAGGACTCTGCTTATGCCCAGTTAAACAGGACCGAGAGAGCACAGGCAATGGGCAATAACAGACATTGTCCATGGTTCTTCTGTCTGTGTGCAGGAGGGAATGAAGAGTCTAAGGACATTGACCAAAATGCAGGTGCCGTGCTGAGGTGTGGATGAGCCTGAAAATGAAGGATCCTGAAATGCTGAGTTTAGTCATTGGGCATCTAAGGAGAGAGCACGATCTGAAGGTTTCTGAGTAAGAGAAGTACCATAACACAAATGTGCTCAAGAAGAATTCATACTAATAAAACAAAATTCAAATAGCATATTGCTACTGACAGTTCAACACAGCATTATCCTCCTGTAGACATCATTACTTTAATATATGTTGTGAAACATTTGAAAAAGAAAATGCGTGCCATTTTGTTTTTAGTTTGCTTTTCCTGTTAGAATAATAAGTGATCTAGCCACATTTATTCAAAACTCATGATTCTAAAACAATTAGATCCTTATTATTTCTTTCATGTGTAAAACTAGTTCATAATCTCTAACCACTTCAGGGAAGGGTGTGAAGGGCGGTGCATGTAGGACACTGAAGCAAGTTGAGACTCGGTACTTGAGGAGTCACAGATTTTTTTAAAAAGCACACGAAATAAGTTGTTCAACGAGAAGACAATGAAACAGTTTCAGGATGATTTATAATTATTCACTCTCATTCCTGGTATATTTAACATACAATGGGGATATGATGCCATTCTCACTGGCCAAAAATTTTGTAATGTGAGGTAAGTATCTACAAAAAGAACAAGATACATTTCCTATAACATGCTTAGATTTGTGTCTTTAAAAGAAGTTAGTAGAATACATTTAGCAGTCACACCGAAACAAGACATCAAAGAAGTCATATAAGGAAAAATAAAACTGAAAAATATTTGAAGCTTTATTCAATGATTCACCTTTTAGTTTAAGCACTTCCTCTGATTAGGTGTCCCAAATTCCTTTTATATGAATCTTGGTTCCCATCAATTTAGAGCCAGAAAACTATTAATAGAAATTAGAAAGTTTTCTGTGAGTGGTGGCTCATATCTGTAATCCCAACAGTTTGGGAAGATGAGGCAAGAGGATTACTTAAACCCAGGAGGTTGAGACAAGCCTGAGTGACAAAATGAGACTCTGTCTCTATAAAATTAAAAAAAAAAAAATAGCTGGGCATGGTAGCATGCGCCTATAGTCTAGCTACTGAGGTGGCTGGGGTGGGAGGATTCCTTGAGGTAGGGAGTTCGAACTGACAGTGACCTGTGATCATGCCACTGTACTCTAACCTGGGCAGCAGAGTAAGACCCTGTTTCAAAAAACAAACAAAAAAAGACATTTTAATATAAAAGATAAAATTGCATTGCTTTCACTATGTGTATTTTATTTAATTTTTGGCTTTAAATGTCACATGTTTTTGACTGCCATATACAATTATTAATTCTCTTATCAGTTAAATTAATTGCATCAATATTAATACTCAAATATGTTTATTATGCTATAAAACTTAGTGTAAAGATACAAAATATTTTTAGCTCCTAATTTATACTACAGTTTATTTTAAATTATTAACATGGAGGCTATCTATAAATAAGGTAATTTGGACAAATTCATACATTATCATTAAAAATACAGCAGTATTTATATCTTCCACAGTATTGAAAAGCCAACTCTTAAAACGGAAAAATGTATATAAGAAAACTCTCTTCTGGGCAGTGCCTGTAGCTCAATGGAGTAGGGTGCCAACCCCATTTGCTGGCGGTGGTGGGAGTTCAAACCCAGTCCCAGGCAAAAACTGCAAAAAAAAAAAAGAAAGAAAAGAAAAATAAAACTCTCTTCCTTCGTTAAGTAAAGCTGAGTAATAAGTATGTTTACTTCAAGGTTTTCCAAATGCTTTATATAGCAAATGGTATTGAATATGACTTCTTCCTGGGCATATGTGTATAATCCTTTTTACTTCTGCCATATAATATACTTAACTATGCAAGAGTCAGAGACATGAGCTATGATAAAAGCATAAAAATGTATTTTTTCGTGTGGATACTATGCCCTTATTTTGATTTATTGGAAAATGGGCATTATAATTTCAGTTTATTCTAAGTATTTAAATGGTTTAAATTTAAATTGTTTAAACATCTTTGAACACTTAACAACAGAAATCAAAATTTTAGTAAGCATTTACTTGTTATTTTGGTTTTAAAATTGACTCTCAAACTAAAAACAAGTTAAATTTAAGCAAGAATGTTTTAATTTAATATAATACAGCCAATAATAGAGTTTAAGATTGAGTCTTGTCAAGGTACCATTACTTGCAACATTGGTTAACTTGGTCATGTTCCTTAACCTATTTAAATCACAGCATCCTCAATTTTAAAATATTATTACTAAAATTACCCAGCTAAGAATACTAAAATTCATGTGAAAGCACAAAAGACTCTGAATAGGAAAAACAATCTTCAGCAAAAACATAAAACTATAAGTATCACGCTACCTGATTGGAAAATATACTGTATAGCTGGAGTACTGACATGAAAACAGAAACATAGAGCAATGGAACAAACAGAAGGCCCAGAAATAAACCGTGTTTTTATTGTCAAATGATTTTCAACAAAAATGCCAGAACACACAAGGGGAAAAGGACATTCTCTTTAATAAATAGTGTTAGGAAAACTGAATGTTCACATGAAGAAGAACAAAACAAGAAACTTCTATCTCATCAGGAATAAAAATCAACTTAAAATGGACTAAAGATCTAAATGTAAATGCTAACACAGTAAAACTGTTAGAAGAAAACATAAGAGAAAACTTCTGTCAATTTGGACTTTGATTTTTTTTTAATATGACCCAGAAAGCACAGGCAACAAAAGCAAAAACAGACAAATAGGTTTGGATCAAACTAAAAACCTTCTTCACAGCAAAGGAAACAATCAACAGAGTGAAAAAGCAACTTGTAAAATAGGAGAAAGTACTTACTAATCATATATGTCATAAGAACAAAAGAAAATTTTCCAATCTTAGTAAAGAGATATAAAAAAAGAACCAAATATGGATAACAGAACTGAAAAAGCCAATAATAAAAATTTTAAAAATTTGGTAGATGAGTTCAATAGTTGAGTAGAAATGACAGATGATAGAATTTGTAAACTTGAAGACAATAATTTACACAACAGAGAGGCAATACAGAGAAAGGAGAGATAGAATTGTAGGTGAGGGTCCTATGGCTATATCATCTTCCCAGTGACATTTATTGAATAGAGATTCTATTCCCCAGTGTATGTTTTTAATCTACTTTGTTCAATATAAGATGGTAATATGAGGATGATTTCAACTATGGATTCTCTATTCTGATCCATAGGTCTCTGTCTGTGTTTTGTACCAATACCATGCTGCTTTGCTTACTATAGCCTTGTAGTATAGCTTGAAGTCTAGTAAGGTGATGCTTCCCATTTTGTTACATAAGGTTGTATTAACTACTGGGGGGGTCTCTTCTGGTTCCATAAGAAGTGTAGAACCTTTTATTCTAGATCTATGAAAAATGACCTTAGTATTTTAATTGAAGGTTGCCTTGACTTTGCAGATCACTTTGGGTAATACAGATATTTTAACAATGTTAATTCTGCCAATCCGCAAGCATATGCTTTTCCTTTGCTATCTGTGTTCATACTGTGCAATTTCAGTCTTCAGTGTTTCATAGTTTTCCCTACAGAAGTCTTTCACTTCTTTGTTAATATGTTTCTAGACATTTTATTTTCTTTGCTGCTAGTGAGATTTGATTTCATTTGATCCTCAAATCATCTTTGATTTGATTCTCAGCTTGACTGTTGGCATATGGGAAAGCTACTGATTTTGGTACGTTGATTTTGTAGTCTGAGACTATGCTGAATATATTTATCGTTTCTAGGAGTCTTTTGACAGTATCTTGAACAAAAGACTTAAATCTCAGGCATGAAACTATAAGAATTCTAGAAGGAATGTTGGAAAAACTTGTATAGATACTATCCTAGGGAAAGAATTTATGAAGAAGACCTCAAAAACAATCACAACAACAAAAATTAAAAAATAATATCTGATCAAATTAAAACGTTTCTGCACATCCAAGTACAAATTTAATAATGTAAATAGACAACCCATAGAATGGGAGAAAATTCTTGCATGGTATACATCAACCAAGGACTGATAATCTGAATTTACAAAGAACTTAAGCAAATCATCAAGAAAAAAAATCAAATAATCGCACTAAAAAGTGGGAAAGATACATGAACAGAAACTTTTCAAAGAAAGTCTAACAGCCAATAAAAATATGAAAAAAATGCTCAACAGCTCTAATCATTAGGGAAATACAAATTAAACCTGCAATTAGATACAACCTAACTCCATTGTGAATGGCTGATATCAAAACTCCCCAAACAAGTGTTGGCATGGATGTGGAAAGGAACATTTACACACAGTTGGTGTATGGAACCTATACCAATGACTACAACCTCTATGGAAAGTAGCATGGGGATACAAAGAACTAAAAGGAGATCAACTATTTAATTCAGAAATTCCACTACTAGGTATCCACTCATAGGAAAAAAGGTCATTTTATCATAAAGATATTTGCACTTGAATGTTTATAGCAGCACAATTGACAATTGCAAAGGTGTAGAAATAACCCAAATGCCCATCAATATGTGAGTGGATTAATAAAATGTGGTATATGCATACCATGGGGTACTACTCAGTCACAAAAATTAAAATGAAGATATCTTTTATAACAACCTTGGAACCAAAGACCATTATTCTAAGTGAAGTATTGCAATAATAGGAAAACACCACATATACTCACTATTAAAGTGGAACTAGTCAAATAACACCTAGGTGCACTTATGGAAGTAAAACTCAATGGGAATCAAGTAGGTGGGAGAGGGAAGAAGGGTTGGGTTAATTCACTTCTAGCAAATAAAATCCTAAACTTGTACCAAAAAATAGAGACTCGAATGACATAGAGCAAAAGCCAATAAAGCTAAAGAAAGTAATAGGAAAGCCACAATTATAAGTAAGGACTTCACATTTCCGTCTCAGCAATGGATAAAGCTGCTGGATAGAAAATATATCTATAATCAACCTAAGCATCTCTCAATGGATGAATGAATGAAGCAAATGTGCTACATATACAAAATAGAGTATTATTCAGCCATAAAAGCAAATGAAATCCTGTCATTTGCAAAAACATAGATGGAACTGAAGATACTATGTTAAGTGAAATAAGCCAAGCACAGAAAAACAAATCTTGTATGTCTTCACTCATATGTGGGGAGTGAAGACATAAACTCATGGAGACAGAAAGTGAAAGGGAAGGAAAGAGAGGATAAAGTGGGGATGATTAATTGGTGTAAACATATAGATAGGTAAAAATGAATAATATTTAACAACACAACAACATGACTATAGTTAACAGTCATTTGTGGTTTGCTTTAATTTAACTAAGAGTCAAATTGGAATGTTACTAACACAAAGAAGTGATAAATACTAGACATAGTTAATACCCCAATTATTTGGTTTGACTAATATACATTACATATGTATAACAAAACATCACATGTACCCTATGAATATATACGACTATGTACTCATAATAATTAAAAATAAAAATATTTTTTTAAAAAGAGGAAAATAACTGAAGAACCAGGAAACATCTATTACTTAGTAGATAGAATTTTGTATAATCTTTTAATTTAAAGTTACCCTTTTGTCTTTTTACAATGATACTGTAAAAAATAAAATTTCTGGTTAGCCAAATATAAGAGTGAGAAAATGGCCTCCTCAAAAAAGATAACTATCATATTTTCCACATATTTTTAAAGAAAATAACCAATGTATAATAAATAATGCAGTCATTAAAGTAATTAATTATACAAGAAAATATATTTATTTGAGAGAGAACTCTTTCTCTCAGAATAACAGACCTGTCACTACCAGTTGAACATTTACACAGCAGTTCCTTACATTTTTACGCATCATAAAACACTTAGAAAATTATATTTGTGTGCCACATGAGAGTGCAGGGAGAAATACAGCCTTAGGCAACTAGCTGTTCTCCTTCAAAAGCCCCAATTCATCCGCCCACCTCTGGAGTGAAGGGATCAATACCATAACATGTTTGTAATTTTGCTTAGCCTTTCAAAAGTCCTGATACAGCCTGCAGTTAAAATTCATTATTTTTTTCCTCATTGAGAACCACTCTCAGATCTGTTTTCTTCCTACAAGTCTAGCTATGACTTCTTCCATTTTATGCTTCACACTGGGACCTTCAATAATAAGAATTTCATGTCGTCCTCAGTCCTCAAACACACCACACCTGTAGAGTCCTCTCTACTCTGCACTTACTAATGCCTCTGCCTGGAAGGCTTCCCACACCTAGTCTATCTAGCACATGCCTTTCATCCATCTGCTAATGGGATGATTAAAAGCTTTAAAGAGTAAATCTCTGCTTAAAGTCTATGCTTAAATGGAATTTCCTTTGTCAGATCAGTATTTTGTACAAATCTCAAGTTTAACAATTATATTGCTATATTCATTTATTTACTTGACAATATCCTGACTAGACTGTAACACTCTTGGATGTAATTTTAATGTTTTAGGATTAGTAAGGTATAATACAGTAGGTAGTCAATACATATTTGTTGAATAAATTCATAATTACTTAGAAGATATTTATAACATTTTGTCCACTTAGGAGAACAACACTTTTATTACATTTTTGTATAATGTATGGACTTCTTCATTACTGACTGAAAGTTATAAATAGCATCCCTATAAAAAGAGTTTCCATATAAAAATTTTCACACAACTGCTTTATTCACAGATTCTTCCATTTACCACCCAAGTCCAATACCATGGACTATACAAAAAGATCTCCCAAAATGGAAGCTGATTTTCATTCTGTTGGACAAACTACTAGTATAATTTGGTATTTACAGGTATTTTTATGGAAGCTGATTTTCATTCTGATGGACAAACTACTAGTAAAATCTGATGTTCACAGGTATTTTTATCATGCACTAATACTAAACAGAATGGTCTAAATTAAAAATACCTTTCAGAATTTAGGGTTTATTTTGCATTTAAAATATGTATGAAGATAACATTATGTATTATGAACAGAATTATGTATTATGTGTTAAGAAAAAAGTCAATAAATTAAAGATATTTCAGACTCTGAATATGTTATATTATGGATGTACAAACTATCAAAATATGCTTTCAAGGCATTTCTTTCATTTTAGACTGATTTCACGCATTCTTGATGTTCTAAATATTTTATTTTCAATATAGTGAGAAAAAGATAGTATATAGTTACTATCAATTTTAATCAAGGACATATGTTTCTGTCATGAGATGAATATACAAAGACATTTTAAAAATTACCAGAAGGTATTATGCAAGTAATTTAACATCATTCAGATTTATTTTTACTTTTGAGAATATGAAAGGCATAATTGTTACTATTTTATTATCTTTTAATTGTAGGGGGGCAACTATGAATAAAATTAAGTTCTCCACCTATAATTGTAAGAAACTTTAGGTAAAGTATTTTCTTGATCTTCATATTTATTTATTTTTTAGTAGTAGATTTTATTTTTATGTTAGTGTTAGGTTTGTAGAATAATTGAATGGAAAGTATAGAGTTCCCATACAACCTCCCTGCCCTCCCCCAGCTTTCCCCTTATATGTGGATTCTCACACTACTTATAATTAAAATCAATAGATTATATTAAAGTTTGCTCTGGGTTGTTTATTCATGGGTTTTGACAAGTGTATGACATGCATTCACTGTTATGCATTATACAGAATAATTTCACTGCCCTGAGATCCTCTGTGCTTCATTTATTAATTCCTCTTTCCCTCCACCCAAACCCTAGCATCCACTGATCTTCTTACTGTCACCATAGTTTTGCTTTTCCATAATGTCATATAGTTTTTTCTTTCATTGATTATGCTTTTGGTGGTGTGTCTAAAAAGTCATTGCTAAATGCAAAGTTATTTATATATCCTCCAAATTATTGTCTAGGAGTTTTATAGTTTTACATTTGCTTTTACATCTATGATCCATTTTTAGTTAATTTTTGAGAAAGGTGCAGTATGTGTGTTTAGATTCTTTCCTTTATGTGCTATTATCCAGTGGTTCCAGCATCATTTGTTGAAAAAAATTATCCTTTTACTTTTCTGATTTCCAGTGCTTCTTTGTCAAGGATCAGTTGACTGCATTTTTGTGTGTCTCTATATACGTTTTCTATTCTACTCCTTGGATCTATTTGTCTATTATTTCACCGCTGTTTTGATTATTGTAGCTTTTTTAAAAAATAATTTTATTGAATCATAATTATGTACATTGGTGCAATCACAGGGCACGATTCATATGCATTCAGAAATATTTTGATCGTACTGTTACAGATATCCTTCATGGCATTTCCTTGATCACTATATAAAGACATTAATACT
>CAUYON010034472.1:0-27915 GCA_963573935.1 Arctocebus calabarensis
CCTGTAGTCCCAGCTACTCGGGAGGCTGAGGCAAGAGAATCGCTTAAGCCCAAGAGCTGGAGGTTGCTGTGAGCAGTGTGACGCCACGGCACTCTACCCAGGGCGATAAAGTGAGACTCTGCCTCTACAAAAAAAAAAAAAGAAAAAAGAAAAAATTCAGAATCATCTGATGTACTATGGTACAAATCCGCTCTTTACAAATGCATGTAAAATACAGAATTGGTCATTCAAAAATACTAATTCAAAATATAGTAGCTGCTCCTCAATAATAAAAGAAACCTAAAGCAGCAAAAAAAGATATTTGCCCTATGGTTTATTCACAAGTCTGGCTGACAGCCATTCTATAATTATCTAGGTAGAGTGTTATTTGGGGCTGCTGTTCCCCCAGCCCCGGGACAGGAAGCGAGACGGCAGGACAGCGGAGCACCACTCGAGGCAGCGATCGAGGCGCCCGCCAGATGGCGCTCCGGGGCGGCCGCAAGTCGCCGCCTTTGGACTTGGACCTGGCGGAGAGCACCTGGCTCAGAGCCCGCAGAACCCTGAGGAAAGCCACCTGCTGCAGGTTATCACATAAACCTCACACCCAAGACGCCCTGAGGTATATTCACAGAAGTTATCACGGTAGCAGCATTTAGTTTAGCTTTTGTTTTCCAATTCAGGAAGCAGGAATGAGAAGATAGGATTAGAACAAAGAAACCACCCTGGAACGCAGATCTGGGAACTGCATTCCTTCAAAGAGGGAGCATGACAAAACTGTCAAGGAATGGAGCGCCACACACAAATGCTTAGGAACAAAACATTGTCATCTGAGGATGTTAGGATCCTGTTACAGAGGTAAGCTACTGTGATAGCTACTGCTATTTTACCAAGACTTTATGGACCCACAATTTAGGAAGGTCAGTATTTTCCCTAGGTTGTTAAACAACTCCTGAAGTAATTATAGTCATCACTGAGTGGGAAGTGGCCCCACACTAGGTAATATTTTTACCACTTTATTATCTAATTGAATCCTCAGTAACAATGTGGCAACATGGTTCCCATCAGTACTTACATGTTACATATGAGGAAATCAAGGTACAGTGAATCTGAGTATCTTATACAAAGTCACACAGGGAGCAAGTGGCAGACCCAGGATCAGGACCCAAGGAGTCTTGGCTAAAGCCTGAGTTGTTTTGCTGCTACACCACACAGCCTCTATCAGTGAATTAGTGCTGGCTGGCTTGGGGAAGGCTAGGCTGAAATGTCAGTCACTGAACCTGGAACCATCTCCCACCTGTGCTACTGAGACAGAGATCTTGAGACTCAGCCTTCCAATCTGAACAGTCCATTTTGCATTAATAAGACTAGATCACGCCACAAAAAAATAATCTGCAAAGCAATAAATCAGATTCTCCAGCACCTTAAAACTAATCCCTATTGATAGCTTAGGCATTTTGGAAATTATATTCATTCTTTCAGGAGAGCCGGGTAATAATTGGTAATAGACTATGTGTGGCCAAGGGAACTCTAGGACACTGGGTAAGTCTGATTCAATAAACACAGTTTGAGGATAAAGAAAATTATGAGAGTAATTTTCTCATTATAATCAGTACAGTGTATGCAGCGGCCAGAGATTTTAAAAAGAAAGTGGAAATGCTGCAGGGTGGATTAAAACCACACAAAGAATTTAAAAACCTTTAACAAAGAGCTCATAAAGAAGGGCTGAGAATGTGTTAGGCTCAAAAATAAGAGACTGAGGTTTAACTTGATTTTAGAGAAATGAAAAACATGCTAGTGTTTTCTGTCTTCCTCAACTACACGAGGTGAATAATTTAACTTAAATTGTGGTGCAGATTTTGGTTACCTTTGGGCCATTTTGTGAACTGGAAAACTGAGGCAAACGTGCGATCATCTCAAGATGTACGCACATCAGCCGTGGCACATCTGGTACATACCCCTCTGCACTCCTCATTAAAATGAACTAGAGGTAGCAGGCCTCAAAACCAGTGTGGGTGGGCGGCGCCTGTGGCTCATCGAGTAGGGCACTGGCCCCATATACAGAAGGTGGCAAGTTCAAACCCAGCCTCAGCCGAACTGCAAAAACAAAAAAAATAGTGTGGTTTTCAAGTCTTCTGAGGAGAGGAACCTTTATTCAGAACTTTAATACTGAAGCTCTATTCCAGGGGAGAGTGTTTTGGCTAAAAGCTGGAATAGGATGGCCCGTATGGCACCACTCACTCTGCCCACCGCACCATCCCCAGGCTGCCTGAGTCCATGCCACCTGTGGGGAACAATGTGTCTGACTCACGGCTTCTCACTGGAAAAGTGAAAGAGCAGGGTTTTCTAGCATTTGCCCTTGCCTATATACAAAAATAAAAGCCTCATTGTTCACATGATGAAAAAGAACATTCTAATTGCAAAATGTGAGGAAGGACAGTAAGTTTGGAATTAAAGTACACAAAGCAAGGCCATAGTAATTATGAATTTTCCAATACATGCTCAACACTTAGTCATTAATTACTCATCAGTAATTCATCTTGAATCTTCAAAGATGAACAAAATTCACAAGAACTGTGTACCTGGATATCATCTAGAAACTTCTATTTCAGGTAGTACAATCTGGAGATAATTAAACCCCAAGTGGAGTGAGCACAGTGCTTACCAGTTCTGGTAAGCCCCCCAGTTTTGGTGATGAATGGACAGAAGTCCATGTGGAGTGTCCTTGACTTTGAGACAAGTGTTAATTTCTTACTGAATGCTTTAACTGGTGGCTTGCGAAATTATTTTAGCAGATGTAAAGTGGGAGGATACATGGAAAGGCAGGGTACAAAGTGTGGAAGATACGAGAGAACGAAAATAACCAAAGAGGCAAATGGTGACGAATGATACCGATTCAAAGAGAAGGGAAGAAGTAGTCCAGGAAACCACTTATTAGATCATTTTCCAAGAAATGATTCTGTATTCAAATAACATGATAAAATTCACCCTCTAGTTCTAAACAGCTTTGGTTCTAGGAATTTTTAAATACAACCTACAACCCTGAAATCAGTTCCCAAGTTTGTATCTTTAAGCCTCAAAAGGGAATCAGTCAGGTTAATAAAGCATTTTTCAGGAAAAAAAAAGGAGAATTTTCCGGAAGACTTGTTTTCCATTAGATTTCTAGATAAGGGGCTAATTTATATTGATTATAGCTTTCCAGACAATGACAAAGACTAGAGGCAATTCCTGGAAGGGCCTGCTTCAATCCTGATGTTTAAAACTTTCTTAGTTAAATAACGCCACCTGCCAACAAAATTATCTTTAACTCAAATATAAGCCTTAGGAAAGTACTAGAAGGCAGTCTATTAGTTATACTTTTTTTCTCCCTAGTTGGATCCATAGGAGGAAAAATGATGAAGAGAGCTAGTAGGCAGGTGTGTATCAATTCTTTCCCACGAAGAAAATGTGTTCAGAGTCACGTACAGGACATAATGGGATCAGCATCCCTGACATTCATCCAAGGAGAGACTTTACGGGTTAGTGACACCAGGAGCGGAGTGGGGAGAAGACCACAAAGAGAAGGGGAACAAGTGAGGCAGAACTGTGGGTCCTGAGCAAATCAATGATGCATGAGTGTGTAGGAGGCACCGTGGAGAATCCCTTTGGCAAAAAGGGACTGGGGGAGGGATTTAACATCATTGGCTCTTGTTAACGCACAACGGCATGGAAGTACGTACATCCCTGGTCAGCAGTCTCCACCCCTGGGGTGGAGGTGGCCATGGGGTTCCTTCTGTAAACAGCTTTGGGAGAAGTTAGCCAGGGCTCGTCCTTTGGTTCCGCTTGTTGCTCGCAGGACGCCTGATCGGTGCTCCCTACTACGACTGATCCTGAGATGCTCACTCCTAACATTGACTGTGACTTCTAAGGAGCTTTGGCACCGGAGACCTTAATGAGGCCTACCCCGAGTAGGCTGGAGAAGTGGCTTGCGCCCAGACAGTTGAGTGGGCTGGGGCCGGAGACCTAGCACCCTGGCTCCAGGATGGAGACCGGGCTGTTAAGTTGGCTCTTGGGATCCCGAGGCAGCTCTAAAGCAATGGACAGGACTGAGCCAGGCCCAGCCAGACCCAACACGGAGCAGGCCGAGTCCCTGGACATTGTTCCCCATGCTGAGGACTCCCTTGGGGACCATCATCTCCAGAAATGCTTCCAAGGTCCAGAGTGATTATGAGAGTGTGGGGTGCGAATCAGAAAAACAACCCTCGCCCCAACCCCAGGCCCTTGCACCAGAAACCTAGGACGGAGGTAAAAAGCTACTGACGTACAGAGTCCTGCGTGGTGCTTCTCAGTGATTTCCCTGAGAAATCCATCTACCGAAAGTTCAAGAATCCCACCAGTTCTAGAGGGAAAACTAAATCTCTATCTTGGCACCTAATGGAAACTGAAAATAAGTTCCACTGAAGACACTGAAGCTTCCTAAAAGCTTAAATCTCATTCACAGTGACTTAATAGATCCCGATGTAACTGTCTCTCCTTAAGAAGAGCTTAAAGGATAACCACAGGGGTGTATAAAAGATAAGAAAAAATTTCGGCAAATAGTTAAAAAAACTAGAGTTTTCTTACGTGGTTGGTTGTTTGCCTGAGCCAAAGGAAAAGAGTTAGAGAATGAAAATCTATCTTTTGGATTAAAGAGGAAAAGAAAAGAAACGCCATACTTAGAAATAATAGTTTCTTAACATTTTGCAATATGACAAACAATCCATTTGGGCATTAGAGCTCCGTACAGATCCTTTTGCCGATTGCACAGTGAAGAAAGTAGCAAACTCGCATTGGAATCCTGACTGGTGTTCAGGCTCCGGGATTTCTCCTCACATAGCTTTCTGACCCAGGAATCTCTGAGACACTAAAGTGAACTTTGGTGCCGACGGCGTCTGTTCTGTTCTGAGAACAGGAGGAGAGCACAGAGGCCAGTAAAATAATGCAGCAGGCTCGAGTCCTGGAGTGATGGGGACAAATGTCAGCCTAGTGTCCAGGAAATCACAAGGGGCCGAAAGGGACTGAAGTGACCGGACTATTTAAATTCAATAGAGCATTCTCTATTTCATTTTGGCTGCTATCATGGGAAACCTAAGTTTGTGGAAAAGACTGGTTTGTAGCTGGGGAGTGTTTGGGATCTCTTAGCTGAGACAGGCAGAGGTCGACGGGAAACAGAGGACAACTAGAAGTGAACGGGCGCCGACTAGCAGGGATGAGACTAACCTCAAAAGCGTACAGGCCGCTAGTTATCCTCCCGCTGGGTGTTTGTCTAAAGCTGCTTGTACGGCTTGAAGCAGCAGACAACTGATCTGTCATTGAGAAAAATATTTCAGGGGCTCGGCGTAGCTCAGTGAGTGGGGCACCAGCCACATACACGGAAGCAGGTGGGTTCCACACTCCCCTGGGCCTGCTAAACAACAATGACAACTGCAACCAAAAAATAGCTGGGCGTCGTGGCGAGCACCTGTAGTCCTGGCTACTAGGGAGCCTGAGGCCAGAGAATCGTTTAAATCCAGGACTTTGAGGTTACTGTGAGCTGTGATGCCACAGCACTTTACTCAGGGTGACACAGTAAGACTCTGTCTCAAAAAAAAAAAAAAAAATTTCAGGGCCAGGATGGGCTTATGTCTGTAATACCAGCACTCTGGGAGGCCAAGGAGGGTGGATTGCTTGAGTTCATAGGTTCAAGACCAGCCAGAGCAAGAGCAAGACCCCATCTCTAAAAATAGCTGGGCATTGTGGTGGTGGCCTGTAGTCCCAGCTACCCGGAAGGCTGAGACAAGAGAATTGCTTAAGCCCAGCAATTACAGGTTGCTATGATGCCCCAGCACTCTGCTGAGGGCAACAAAGTGAGACTGTCTCAAAAAAAAAAAAAATTTTTTTTTTCATGGCTACCAGCATCTCACATTGACATAGAATTGATCTTCTTGTTCCTGGTAGCCCCATCCGCTCCTATTGGCTGGGGACAGGCCCGGGAGGCTCCGTGGTCTTTTGAGTCCCTGAGCAGTGCAGCAACGTCTAATGCACTTGTCAGGGTGGGGGTGTCCGGAGTCTCATTGTCCTAAGGACAGCAGGGGTTTCCTGGCCTTGCACCCAGAACACCTCTCACCCCAGAGTTCTCTGCAGGTGACTCTGTCACCCTGGAATCGGGGAAGCGTGGCAGTCGCTGGTCAGAAGGAACACAGGGCTCTGCCCTGCACTGGGGTCAGCAATGCACAAATCCTTTGTGTGAGGAACACAAACAGGGTCGCAGACAAAGGTGACTTTTCTACAGAAAGGTTTAGAAACAGAGAGGGACAGCCAGCAGTGTCAAGGTGTGATAGTCTCGCTGTCCTGAGTCAGAAGCGGGTTTTACATTTTACGTATGGAGCATCTGTGAGATTAGGGCTTGTGAGCAAGAACACAGGCGTGAAACCCGGTCCTGCCATTTGCCATTGTGTATTCTCTAACAATTTAACCTGTCTCAGCCTCCACTTCCCCTGTCTATAAAACAGGGGTAAGGACAATATTGACCTTCTCTCCGTCCAAAGCATATGTCAGGAGGAATCCACTTAATACATATTTGAAAACTGCTTAAAACAAGTGAGATGGTATTTGTTAATTTTTTATTTAATTGGGAGTTTGTCATTCAGAATACATCTCACAGAGGTAACAACCTTCTAAGAATTACATCCTCAAGTCACCTGTAAAAGACCACATGCTCCATATCATAATTAAAACAATTAGGCTAGCTCCCAGATTATTATTTACATATTCATTTTGAGACAGGGTCTTGCTCTATCACCCCAGCTAGAGTGCAGTGCCATCATAGCTAACAGCCACCTCCCACGCCTGGGCTTAAGTGGTCCTCCTGCCTCAGCCTCCTGAGTATCTGGGACCACAGACAAGTGCCACCACACCTGGCTAAAGGCTCCTAGATTATTTCAATGGGGTCGGATGCTTCCTCCTCACTCAGGGACCAGGGTCACATCTCCTGCAGTGGTCAGGGCCTGGGAGAGGGGGTCTGTAACATCTTCAGGAGACCCGGTATGGGAAATGGCCCCCACCCATCATGGCAGAGAATGCTGGGGTACCGGGAGGCATTCTTCCTCCTTCAAGAGCTCCAAGGTCAGGAATGTATGCTGACACTGTCTTGCAAGTGGAAGAGAAGGGCCACCGCTCAGAGTCAGCGACCAGGCAGGGACTGTGGAAGGAAAGTACTCCCTGGCTGGCCAGCGGGGGCGGGAGCAGACAAGGAGGCGCAGAGCTGGGAGCAGGCCTGGTGCTGTCAGGTGGGGGACAGGAGCCGGCTGCTCAGGCTGTTTCCTCCTCCTCTTATTCTCCACCCACACCAAATATTCTGTACAGTGTCAGCATACGGGTAGGTGGGGGGCACCTCCCATCCGGTCTCCTGTTTGCCCTGGCCCAACTTCCATTTTGGATTTGGAACAAAGAACATATCTGAATTTAGTGCTCTAATTTGATGGTGAAATTTACATTGTGCTAAGCAATGGCAAGAAATAAAATAATCAAAAAGAGGTCAAGATGTCATGTATCAAAATAATGAACAGAGGGGATGAACAATGCAAATTCACATTTGGGGGAGAATTTGATCTCTGGGATCCCTGAACACGCTATGTAGAGGCCATCACGCCAACACCCATATTTCCACCTCTGTGAGTCCACAGAGCAGGTTCCCCATGGCCTGGGGCTGTGGGCCCAAAGCCCAAACTGTGGGACAGAAGGATGCTCACTGGTTTGCTTCCTTATTGAGAAAAAGCCCATCTTCTCTGAGATTTATAACCTTGACACTGACATGATATAAAGGTTTGCTTTCTTCTCCATAAACCTAATACAGGTGTGACCCCCTCACCCCCCACCCCCAGCAAGCTCATTGCTGGAGCCAGTGTGGAGACCACCAATCAGGTTCCTGCTTCAGGAGAATGGAAGGGCGTGGAAGGGCTTTGGGGAGCTAAGTCTGTTTCCCCCCAGCTATGCTTCTGAGAGGTCTAAACTGTGCTGTTAATAATATGGCTGTTTAGGCTCGGCACCTGTGGCTCAAGCGGCTAAGGCGCCAGCCACGTACACCTGAGCTGGTGGGTTTGAATCCAGCCCCAGCCCGCCAAACAATGACGGCTGCAACCAAAAAATGGCCGGGCATTGTGGCCAGCGCCTGTAATCCCAGCTACTTGGGAGGCAGAGGCAGGAGACTAACTTGAGCTCAGGAACTGGAGGTTGCTGTGAGCTGTGACACCACAGCACTCTATTCAGGGTGACAGCTTGAGGCTCTGTCTGAAAAATAAAAAATAATAATATGGCTGTTTAAATGTAATTACATTAAGTGTAGTGACATTAAACCTTCGTTTTCAGCCACGCTAGCTACATCTCAGGTGATCAGGTAGCTGCATGTAACTAGAGGCTACTGTATGGGACATGATACATCTAGACCAGTGTTTTGCAACCTTTTGCAATCTTAGGGCACACTTGAACCTATAGTTGAACTTCTGTACTACACTTAAATTATATTGATCTAAAAACGAATAAAAAGAGAATATACTTACTATGCTTTGAACTTCTTTTGAAAATAAAGTAATGATCTTTACAAATGTGCATAGCACAGCTCAGATCCTCTCACAGCACACCAGCGTGCCATGGCACACGGGCTGAGAATCACTCGGGTAGACCGTTTCCACCTCCACAGAAGGTTTGATGGGGCGTTGTCTACTGAGCCCCTCTGAGACTGACCTGGCTCGCTGGTTCCAGGAGGGCAACAGCATTTTACCTGCCTGAAGGTCTGGGTTTGACCAGATGCCACCTTCATAAGGCCACCTCTACTCAGGGCAGCCGTCTGCAAGTGTTTTGAGGACGCGTCTATCACGGCTGCTCGGTTTGCTACGTGTGATCTTCACAATTGCTAGAAGGAAAAAGTGGTATTTTCTCTCCACTTCCAGGTAAAGACATGGAGCTAAATAGCTTGCTCAGACACACAGCCAGCAGACACCACGGCAGGGCCTCAGTCCAGACCACCTTCAGGCATCTCCACCAGGAGCAGGGCCTCGGTCCAGACCACCCTCACTGCATTTCCACCTGGATTTTGAAGTTCACGCAAGTTTTGACACCTGTCCTGTAAGGACAGCCTGGGCCCGAGTTCAACTCCCACCGAGATTCTTGGAGATACAGAGACTCAGCTGCCATGAGTCACTACACAGTAGCGTTGCAATACTGCAAATTTCCATTGTAGGCCTTAGACTATACTTATTTGCTAACTGTCTTCAGAAAATGTTAGGGAATATACATTTTAACAAAAGACTCATGGGGCTCTATTTTCTGTTTGTATGTTCATAGGACAAAACATACATAAAAGCACCTTATAATAGGAAAAGGGATGTGTGTAAAAAAGTATCATAAGCAATGCAAAAAGTAAAAGAACAAACTGAGGAAATGAATATTATTTGGAAGAGAAAGGATTTTATTCTGAATATATAAAAAGTACATAATGTCAATAAAAATGGATGAAAAGTAATAGAAAACTGAGCAATGCTCAGGGACCTCTCAGGTGCTAGAAACGTTCAGATCTTGGTCTGGATGGTAGTTTACCTATGGGCGTGTAGACAGGTAGAAAGTCACTGAGCTACGCACTTAAGTTAGTGCTTATTGTATGAAATATGTAATATCTCAATAAAATCCACAAATGAGTATAAACTGAAGCATAGACTGAAGAGCTCTTCACCATCAGTGGACATCCCTGTTTATCATAAAATGAATGTAAGAGGGTCTAAGTGAATTCGAAATATAATATCTGAGCTATTTTGACAGATTCTGTGAAATTGCTCTCCCAAGGGACCCCACACTTCCTGCATGGTGAACCTGGATGAAATCGGCAAACAGCATTGCTGCTTCTCGCCAGCCTCACACTCCGCTCTGCAGGCCATCCTTCCCCATCCCACATGTGGTTCCGGCTGGCACGCAAGTCTTCCAGGGCCTTTTACTTACAAGAATGGTCTCAATTTAACAATCGAAATGTCCAGTTTGGAATATTAATCAAAGCTCCAGCTCAGTCTTCCCTCTGCCGGGGTCTGGCCTGCTCGAGGCCCTTCTGCCCTCTCCACCACCTTCCCCACTTGCTGGCTGTGCTGAGGTCCTGCAGCTCAGGTCCAGGGGAACGGACTGATGGTGCAGGGGGAGGCTGGCCTTGGGCCTCTCTGGACACAGCAGGTGGAAGTGTCTAGAGCTCTTCCTCTTGTGGGCACCTTGATGGAGCTCTGGAGACCTCTGTCCTGGAGACCTTAGGCCAGCTCCCCTGGCCTAGACAACATTTGTCCTCCCAAGAGTCACTTCCAACACCCCGAGGCCCAGTCTGCCAGTTTTCCACCTCACCCAAGTGTGAGGGGGCTGCATAAGCCCCCCAGCAATCTTCCTGGGCAGGCTGAAGGTCACCCAGGCGGGACCCCGTGGGTCCCCCTGGTTCCCAAGAGCACTTATGAGAGCGGCTCACTTCCAGGGCATCCACCTCTTTCGCTTTGCCTGGGAAGCCCCTTCACCTTCACACAGGGGGCGTCAGCTGGGCAGTTTCCTGGAAGCGTCTTTCGTGTGGCTTCATGTGAAAAGGAGGCCTGTCTCCCCTGCTCCATGGCGGCAGTGAACGTGCACGGAAAACTCGGTCTGGAAACTGCCCCCCGCCTGCCTTAACTTCCCACAGGTGGGTGGCCACAGGTGCCAACAGGACTGGCTTCGGGCGCCCTGAGCTTGTCTTGCTTAGGTGGCCTCGTGACTCAAGAGCTTTTGCTGACTGCTGTCTCCTCCCGTGCCACTGGTCTTTTGCCTGGGAGTCTCAGATGATCAGAAAAACCAGAGTTGACAGCCTGATGCACACACAATTGCATCAGGTATGTGGCTCGTAGTAGAGACCTGCGCCCTGTGACTGGAAACTCCTCGAGGTTGAGCCTCATGGATCCTGCCCACACCCCAGCGTGTGAAACTCTGCTGCTCAGGTCTCACAGTGAGTGACTCAAGGAGGTGAGGAGACAGAAAAGGTAACAGCAACGATCTCGCTACAAACCTCTTTGGTAAGGACAGCATTTCATAAGCAGGTCATTTTTGTCTGATCTTATGTTTTTTAAAACATTCCCCTAAGCCTACAATAAGAAAACGTGTGATCGTTCTATCCTTGGCCACTGGTCATTCAGACTGTACTCGGAGTCTGTCTGATGATGCCAGCTGTGTAACCTGTGGGCACAGCTGCAGGCCCCTCCATCCGTGCCAGCCCATGGTCTGTGAAATTCCTCAAATACATGCATGGGGTATCTCTTCAGAATCAGTTGGTCCATAAGACAATTCAGGAAAACTGAAATTGCTACAGGTTATACGTACAAGGCCTTTGACAGAGACTCGAGCATGAATCTGCGCTGTCTCCAGCCGGCCTCTAAGTCTCACCCCTCTGTCTGTGCACAGAAGACAAAAGCAATCACAGAGGCAGCTGGTTAAAAGCTCTGCAGCTCCAGCACCTGCAGGGACCTGGGAACCGTGTAAACGGTACAGAAGGCGTCCCAGCAGGAGCTGCTCGAGAAACGTATGGGCACCGAATGACAGCACTTGCTTTATTTAGCTTGTCTATACACACAGCCCCAATTTTTGGTCCATTAGTAGTTAAAGTCTCTGTCGTGGCTGATTGTGGAAACTTTAAAGGCTGCAAAATGGCCTCCAAGAGAGAATGAACAAAGGCAACATTAAAACGTAAACTCAACTTGACAACTAGTCACTGGGCATCCGCCACGTGGCTGGTGTCACAGAATTACGGGAAAGAAGATACAGCGATGAATGAGGTGAGCCTTCCCAAGGACTTGCAAGCTAGCTGTGCTTCTCTCTTGTCCTCAGATGTAAAAGATTTGGTCACACGCATCTCTGTTGTAATTTACGTTTAATTCAACATGACCTTTAATTTTCATCACATCCTTGGGAGAAACTGAGCAGGGATTGTTTTCCTCATTTTCAGAAAAGGAAACAAAAACCCAAGGAGGCTGAGAGACCAACTCAGGGCCCCACAGACGCTATGGTGGCCGGGCTGGAGCAAGAACACATGGTGTAGGGCTCATGCCTGTAATCCCAGCACTCTGGGAGGTTGAGGCAGGACTATCCCTTGAGCCTGTAAGTGTGAGACCCTATCTCTAACCCAAATTGACGGACAAAACCCCATACAGGTCCCCTTGATCCTGGGCTGCCACAGCTTCTGCTGATCACAGACCAGGCACATGGGAGAAAACCAGCTTGGTCCTGCAGCTTCACTTTCAACTTCAAAAACAACAAAGAGCGAGGAGATACAACAAGATGGGGAGCGACTAGGCCAGAATGTGTTAAGAAATGAAGATTTTTATGGCTCAGTGCTCGTATCTCAGTGGTTAGGGCACCGGCTACATACACTGGGGCTGGCGGGTTCGAACCCAGCCTGGGTCTGCTAAAACAACAATGACAACTACAACAAAAAAAAGCTGGGCATTGTGGTGGACGCCTGTAGTCCCAGCTACTTGGGAAGCTGAGGCATGAGGATCGCTTAAGCCCAAGAGTTTGAGGTTGCTGTGAGCTGGGATGCCACGGCACTCTACCTAGGGCGACACAGTGTGACTCTGTCTCAAAAAAAAAAAAGAAATGAAGATGTTTAGAACCCCCCCCCCAATGAATATTCTAACCTCACCAAATATTAACTAAAGAAAAGGCAAGAAGGGTCCAGGAAAAGAAATGCTCTTCTAGCACCATGTGGAGTAGAGAGGTGGAGGTGATATTCTAGGGAGCTCTTACTTTTCCCGAGAACCAACCCCTGGCGCCCAACGCTTCTGCAACTTTGTGTTTCTCCTGAGTAAGCTCAGGGGAGTACCTGCCAGTGTTAGTTACCTTTGATGGGGAGTGGGAGGTAAATATGTGATGTCTCTGTGAGGTAGACTCGGTTGTCTACATTATATGGGGACAAACCTACATCTTGGTCCTTCCCTGTAGCTTTTTTGTTTCTAAAAGTTGAAGTGGCGTTGTTGGGACGTGTGCCAATGTGAGAAAAAAACATAACTGTCACCATGCTTGGCTGTATTTTTGAAATGAATTAAAAGCTACTGATTCAGACTAATCAGGTTGCCACAATAATGCCACATTCTTCCTTAAGTGGCTCAACTGGTACAGCGCATCAGATAACTAGAAATCATCTTTATGATATGAAAACCAAAGATAGTAAAGGAGAGGGTAGGCAGAGTCAGATTACAGTGTAAGATTTCAGAGCGGCGGTCCCATCCTATAGCTAAATGTTGCCTTAGGAGAGGAAAGCCCTTTAGATAAACTTGGAGGAAGGCACCAAGATGGGTTTTGTTTTTATTCTTTAAGCAGCATAACGGTTTGCTTCCTTGCGTCTGGGAGGTCAACGGCCACATTCACACCTCCCTAGAACTGAAATGGCTCAGACTACCCCCATGGTGGGTGAGAGAAGGCGGTGGCTACACGGCGTGGTTCCCAGCCCATGAGCAGAGACCAGCTCTATCTATTCCAGCTGTTCCCCAACTTATTCCCAAGAGCTTGCCTGGGCTCCCTGAGACTGCCCACTGTGGAGGCTGCATGACCACCGGGCAGCCAGAAGCCAGTCAGTAAGGACAAGGAAGGAAACCCGGACACTCACAACCCCAGAAAACGCCAATGGGGGAAACTGAACAGAAGTGTCCTGCACATTGTCAGACATAGTGGAATCTCCATAGTCGACCTCCACCCTACACTGACCACCTCCTTCCACGGACCTAACTGTCGTAGACCAGACATGCACCCCATGAACGTATCAGTACAGCAGGCCTCGTTCCTTAGGTTGACCACTTGTCACAGTCCCTTGGGTGGTCACCTTCCAGAGGTTCTACTGTGCTTGCACAGAGAGGATGACTGAGAACTCGCGGGGATGAGGAAGGTGACAGGATGTGCACACGATGGGTTTACACCAGGACATCTGACACCCACCACAGACCCCTACAGCCACTCACACAGGCAGAGAAAGTCAGAAAAGACAACTGAGTTTGCAGTGAGAGCTTCCTTGGGGGCCTCAGTGACCTCCTCAGCCAGGGTCCATACTATGTACAACAGTCACGTCAGAAGAAAAGACGGAACACCTGGGTCATTCATACCATTCCCATCCGCTCCTGACAGACGCAGAGTCTGAGGGGCTGGATCCCTTCTCAGAACTGGAGACAGAAGTGCTTGCTCACGTGTGAGCACAGCAGAAGTCGCTTAGGTTGCAACACACCTGGACTATCTGAACAATTCAGGTGTCCAACAATTCAGATGACAAAACCTAACTGGAAAATTATTATAAGCGAGGGGCTTGGCACATGAATCTCTCCCCACCTACAAATTCTCCTTAGCAAAAATAAAAGCGTCCTAGCATACCGTCCTTTGCTCTGTGGTACTTCTCTTTTTTTCAATCAATAGATATTTCTTGAACATCTACTATGTACCAGGATAGCTCTAGGCACTAGGAAGAGAGAACAAAATAAAAAAGTCAAAAAACCAAAAGCTGGCCCTCAAGGAGCTTGCATTCTAGTGAAGGCTGTCAAAAACAACGACTGTAAGAGTCATACATGAACTGTGAGGGATTCTTCTAGAGATAGTTAAAGAAAGAGGGCACGAGGGACTAAGAAAAGGTAAGTAGGTCTGATAGGGAAGCCAGCAGAGGGTTTTTCAGAGAAAATCTGGGAGAGCGGCTGGAAGCTGAGACACCACACCCCCCCTTGACACACTGGTGTGTCTTGGCATAACCTTGCCATGGGCCACACTGAGATGGGGAAGAGAATCTCCTCGGCCTTGTCTATAAAAGCGGCCATGCTTGTCAGAAGCCACTGTGGGCCCAAGAATTAGATGTTTACATGCTGAGTAAAAAACAAAACAAAACCAACATAACCAACCAGAGGAACGGGATGCGAGATGGACAATCAGTCCGGGGAGAAACCCTATTATTATGTTTTGTTTGTAATGAGGCGAAATGGATTTACCAGCAGCCCCCTGAGATGATGGAGAAGAGAGACGAAACATTTCTACAGAGCAGAGGATGAGTGTTGGAATTTGAGTCCCATAATACCCATTTTTATTTATTTAAGAGGTGTAACATGGAATTTTCGCATCTTTTGTTTAGTGTACCATCTTTATTACTTTTATTTTAATGACTATTCAGGAAGTTTTTAGGGCTTACTGTGGTGAGGCCCAAATCCCACTTTTCCTAATTAGTAAATTCTCTGACCACTGGGATCTCAGGAGTGTGAACTTTGCAGTGACCCTATCAAATAGACTGTCGTTTTTAAGAACCCTGCAACAGACCCGTGACAGCTCTGAGAATAACAAGCACCCGGGAGCACCTTGCCTTTCTCTCCTACAATGTGCCGTACTCATTAGCTAGCCCCCAACGTTACAAGTTTCACGGGTTCTGATCTGAGGCGTGCAGGGCTCCACTCTTTCTCCAAAAGTCTCCCTGCTGAGTACCAGGCAGCCATGGCCCGGGGGGGCTGCCCATCCTACAGAGTGGGTAAGAAAACTTCCATGTATGCAGCAAACCGGCCAGGCAAAGAGGGGCCTGACTTTATTTTGGGACAGGAGCATAAATTCTGTGAACTTGAATGAAAACACATACACAGATAACATGTGGGTGTGCTGGCATTGCCACACCGTTTAAAAACAGTACTTGGAACTAAAACATCAACGGGCATGAGGCAAAATATCCCTCAAATCAGGCTGACAAAACATTCCCTAACCAGATGCCAGAGGGCTTCTGCTCCAGAGGATTGCTTACCTCCAGGGGGCACCTGCTGTTTACCTCCGGGGGTGGGGGGGGACCTGATATTTACCTCTGGGGGGCACCTGCTGTTTACCTTCAGGGGGCACCTGCTGTTTACCTCCAGGGGGCATCGCGAGGCTTGCCTTTAGGGTGGTGGGGGCACTGCAGCTGGTGACCTCTTACAAATTCCACTTGCCGGGAGGACCGTGCACATGGTGCCCACAGGGTGGCGCCCTACATCACCCCTCCAGGCTCTAGAGCTCACAGATGGTGCTGCTGCCTGGACAGAGGAGGGGAAAGGGGGCCCTGTTTCCCCATGCCATTTGTAGATTTGAAAAAGCGGATGTTGGCAAGACATGCATGAGTGTCTGCATGTCTTTTTTTTTTCTTTTCCTAAGTTCCACTGTCAAGGCTTCAAATTGTTAACTCCAAAGAAGCAGGAGGCATTGTACATGTGCAACGACTTAAAACGTTGATTTTTTTAAAACCCTTAGAAATAATTAATGAGCTCACTGCATTACCTGTGCGTGCTTTGAGACCCAGTGACGGAGGACATTCAGCACTCGGTTGGTGGCTGTTCTCCGTATAATAAACTCTTTATCACATGTCCGCTCAGAGTTGTTAAATCCTTAGGAAGAAGAGAAACACACACAGGTTGTAGTTAAAGCCAATCCCCAGGGGACCTGAGAAAGGTCACTTATTTTTAGGTATCGGTTAATGAACTTCACAGGTGACACATCTTGGCAGACTGTTATGAATTCTGCTTACCTGTTTTAATCTCCGCAGCAAGGCCACCATGGAGTTACAGGTGCAATTCAATGAATAATGTGCACACATTTACTAAAGGACACTGGTTAAAGCTAAAGCTATCCTCATGACACTTCCATTTATGTCTGTCTTGTTCTATAATATAAAGCCAAGAAGGAATTCTCACAGCACACTTGAGTCAGCATTAATTTACACTTTTGCCCCAAAGGGACAACATAACCAATAACAATTTCAGTGTGTGTCAATGGACAACCCCATGTCCTTGTTCATGGATGATACCAATTCCTTACTGTGCAGCTCTTATTGAGAAGTACAGCGGAGTGGTTAAGAATGTTGTATTTCAAAAAGACTAGAAGAGGAGATTTTTATATCTTTTAAATATTTTCACCACACAAAAACAGTAAGTGTGAGGCAATAGATTTGTTCAATCAAAACACATTGCAAACGCATATCAAAGCACCCTGTTTTACCCCTTAAATATACAATGATTTTTTTATCGATCAAAAATAAGATAAAGAAAAACGATGCATTCTACAGCCTGCCTGCCTGGGTTCAAATCACTGGCAGTTCAGGCCGTCTTTCTGATGACCAGTTTCCTCATGTCCCTTATGAGATAGGGAACATACGTAGCTCACAGGGCTGCTGTGGAGTTAAGCTTCTCACTGCACGTTAAGCATTTAGAATGGTACCTGGCACGGCAGGAAGGGCGTGATAAATGTCAGCTGCGATTATAAGTCAATATTGCGTCAGTGCCTTTGTGTCCTCTCTGTGCTAGTTTATGTCTCTGTCTTGGCCACCTTCTTTTTTTTCATTATCAAGAAACCATTTAAATGTTTTTGTACTGATTCCCTGTTTTAACAGATCCTGCCTTCCAATCATAATTAAGTGATACATTTCCTTTAATTAAGGCCTTATATAACTTGCCTGGCAAAGTTCTTGAAAGATTCACTGATTTCGTCTCCTCAGTTCTTGCTCTCTGTACAGCGTACTCCAAGCTTCTCGCCCTGTCTCACCCCCAATACAGTCATAATAACCTCCATATCCTAAGGGAGAGAACCAAGGGACTATCTATCATGTCTCCCTAGAAGTCTCATCTAGGCCACCACTTAAGTGATTCCTATAAGCAAATTACTTGCGTGTTTATATGCCCAGATCTCTTCTCTGAGTTCCAGATCCACATATCCAATTGCCTGTTGATATCTCTCTCTTACATGTTTGAAACACACCTCAAACTTAATATGTCCAAAAGAAAATCCCATGGCATTTCCACCAACCTTTGCCTCATTCCAGTATCCCCTTAGTAAGGAAATATCACCATCCAGCATGCTCCCTGGGTGAAGAGCTCAACTACAACTTGAACTTGACCTTAGAAATGAAAAATACCTAACCGAAACATTTGTACCCTTATATTAACTGTAAATTTTAAAAAAGAAATACTGCCATCCATCCAGCTACATAAGCCTGAACCTTTAGAATTACTGCAGTCCCACCTCTATCCTGTTTCCTAATACTACATAATTTTACCTGCTAAATAAATCTCTAATCTGCCGATGTCTTCCTATCTACAAAGCCAAAACTGGATGGAGCTACCAGCAACTCTCATCTGGTCTACTGCAGTAGAATCCAACCCAACTCCACTCTCATTCTTGCCTCCTCAAATTTATTTTCGTCACTGACATCAAAAAGATCTTTTAATATCTCAGAAAGAAAATGAGGATGTGTCATTCCAGTATTTAAAGCCCTTCAATGGGCCAGACACAGTGGCTCACTCCTATAATCCCAGGACTTTGGGAGGCTCTGGTGAGAGCATCACTTGATGCCAGGAGTTCAAGACCAGCTGGCCAACATAGTGAGACCCTATCTCATAAAAAAAAAAAAGCCAAGATTAGCTGTATGTGGCACATGTCTGTAAGTCTTAAGGTATTGCACTCTAGCCTGGGTGACAGAGTGATACCCTGAAGAAAAGAAAGAAAGAGGAAGAAAGGGAGGGAGGGAGATAAAATAAAGAAAAGGAAAAGAAGGAAAGACAAGAAAGAAGGAAGGAGAGAGAAGGAGAGAGGGGAAGAGAGAGAGACAGAGAGAGCCCTTTGATGGTTCTTATGAGACATACAAAACTCCTTAATACAGACTGCAGTTTTGGCCCTGGCTCCTATCAGCCTTTTCTGGGACCATATTTTTTCTATTTCCTGGTTCATCTTACTAATCTTTTAGTCCTTCATCCTCACCCCAGGGCCTTTGCACACACTGCTCCATCCCTGGCACAATTACCAGTCCCCTTTCACTCAGTGCTTCTTATTTCACTTCCCTCAAACAAGCCCTTCCCAGTTTGAACTGGAAAAAATCTCCCATTGTATATTTCACAGCACCATACACATTTACCTTATGCATTTACAGTTTTGTACTTTATGGATAATGGAATCAATTTTTGTGTCCTCCATGAAGACAGGCACTGGCGTGTTTTTTGCTGAGCACAGGCACCTTCCTGGCATGGAGCGGATGCTGTACACGACACGCATGTGCTGAATAAATGAATGAAAGCCTGCTAGGAGGAACGTAGAAAGCACTTACTGAATATGAATTGGAGGATAATTGAGTGAATGACTGGTTCTTGCAGCTGAGTGAGCTAGACGTAAAAAACATCTGTACGTTTTTAAAGGGCAGAGGCCTCTTTTCCTCGCTCTCTTTGAATGTAGACAGGCATCGTCCACCCACCAGTACACATTCAAATTCTCTCAGGGGATGGCAATGATGTGCTCTCGGCAGACAAACTGTCTTGCAAAAACTCCTTTATTATTAACAACTTAGAAATTCTGAGAAAAACATAATAAATACAGGTGTATTTCTAAATGCCTACCTGGGTTCTCGAGAATGTAAGGAGTTATTGAGAGTAAACACCCAGGTGGATCTGAAACCCAGAACCACGTTCTGAACTGATGCCGGCTGCCAAGGGGAGCAGAGGTCACCCCTGGCATAGTATCTGCGTTTAGGAGAAAAAGCCCCAGGGCTTTCTGAACTGGGATTAGGGGGGTGAGAACTGAGACTCTCATGTAAAGCTGGAATTCTCAATGGTCCACCCTCAGTAAAAGAGTGTACCAGGAAAAATATTTTCCTCCCTGCAAGCAGAGACAAGCAAGATGCCAATCTACCTCAGCCTGGATCTCAGCGCGGCAAGCGGCAAAACCAGCTTCGTGGGGCACTGATGAACACAGCCACCTCAGGGAGGTCTGATCTGAGACTGAGCCACCACCCCGGGGTCTGCCCTCCACATCAGGAGTCTAAATAAAAGGTGGCCCAGGCCAGTGATAACCCTGGAGACCCCAACAGAAGCACGCAGAACCTCTCCAGTTCAACCTCAGCTCCTACTGCGTTACCACTGAGGAGGTCCCTGAAGAAAACCTCGCCATCCAAAATTACAAAACTCACACAGCAGCCACGTGAGCCAGAACCAGCAGACACAAGGATCAGGAACCTGGCGCCCCCCACGCCACCCCTCGGCCCCTACCATGAATTTCAGATAGGAGGACTATTAAATCGTTCTACTCTCAACACCCCATGCTGAGACGCACAGTAAGTATTCCAGATGGGTGATATTAGCAAAGTAGATTCTCCTAGTACGTAGAATTGGGTTGTGCTGGTCACACTTGACAAGTGAAAAATAGTGAAAAGCCCCACAAATATTTCCTATTTGCGTCTCCAAAAAGTGGCACAAGAACTCCTTGGGTGTAGAGCTATGATTTGAAGGTAGCATGGCTTTTGTGCCCTTATTGCCACCAATTAGCTGTGCAGTTTATATTTAAACTCAGAAATTTAAATTCAGAAATAAATATTACATAAGCAGCTCTCAATGTAGATGGTGGCTGGTAAGGGAGAAATCTGACAAGTTGTGGAAAACAGTTATTCTGCTCACATAACTTTACAGACAGTGAAAAATGGGGAGACAGGCGTGTTGGTGTGGAAGTGTGTCGGCACAGGCCCAGGGGGCTGTGTTACAGCAAGAACACACGATCATCTTTGCACAGGAGAGCACCGCGGATGGGCGGCACCTGTGGCTCAAAGGAGTCGGGCGCTGGCCCCATACACTGGAGGTGGCAGGTTCAAACCTGGCCCCGGCCAAACAAAAAAACTGCAAAAAAAAAAAAAAAAAAAAGACAAGCACAGTGGAAGAGGATACAGCAGCTCCCTTTATAAAACTTAATCTATCAGAGTCTATTACAGGTAGGTAGATGATTTGAGTATCTGGTTTACACTATTTCTATACCGTCAGTGGTTTGTATAGAGAGAGCTTATTTATCGCTAAGACTAAAGCCGTCCATGCATTAATCAAGCATTGAAAAAGGTCCTTTTAGAAGGAAACGCAGCATTCTGGGAGGCTGATGTGGGTAGAGTGCTTGATCTCAGGAGTCTGAGACAGCCTGAGCCAGAGAGAGGCCCCGTCTCTAAAAATAATGGGGTGTTGTGGCGGGCGCCCGTAGTCCCAGCTACTCAGGAGGCAAGAGGATCGCCTGAGTCCAGGAATTTGAGGCTGCTGTAAGCTAGTCACAACTCTCTACCCAAGGGGACAAAGTGAAACTCTGTCTCAAAAAAAAAAAAAAAAAAAAGAAAAGAATACAAGGAAATGAAGAGTGTGACGTCTGTCTGATGTGTACTGTTTTCAGCAACTATGGTCTCTCCTGGGAAGTCTGTCATCCCGTGATTCCCGACTTTCCAAATTATGCATGTTCTTTTGAATTTTAGGCGCCAGTCAAACTGGCTAATTGGGGCAAATGAAGCCCATTTATTCTGAAATGGTAAGAACTGAATCACCAGATGCGTAAACTTGAAAATGAGATATAAGGTCTCTCTGTCTCACTGCTCCTTCACGGGAAGGACCCACTTCTAACTCTGTTTGGAAGTGCTCTAAACTTTCTCTTTGTTCTTCCTAAATAAAATTTCTCTTTGTTATACTGGAGAAAAAAAAAAAAGAGTGAGCTTTAACTTTATGGACCTTCCCTCGTGAGCCATTCCATCTTTTGTGACTCTCTCTCTTCTCAGACTACGGGGGGGCTTGGTGAAGACATTTTCTTTGTAGGTCGTCAGCTTCACACATAGCAGGCACTCACAGGCATTCTTCTTAACAAAACTTGCATCACTCTCGACAGAAGCTATTTGAAAGTTTCTGCAAATGCCATATATCTGGATAAAGATCCTTCTTTCACCATATTGCCAGGATGACAATTTATTTGACATCTGTCACAAGCAGAAAATACAGCACATGGCAGGAGAAAAGTGAGGTGGTTTAAAAATAGGGGAAAGAAGGGAAGTTTTTACTTTGCTCTTCCAATGACGTGATAGTCAGCATTAAGTAGAAAGAATGGCGTGATGGAAATAAGATTGCACCTGGAGAGATTATGGGCTAGTCCAGTTAGAGCCACGCTCAGGCAGCCTGAGGAAGAGACTGTAAGAGAAAAGGAATTTTAACATCAACAGTAGGTCGCCAAGAAGTGGTGACAGAGCTATTATTAATGCCAACACTATCTTTTAGCCATCTTCTGGCTGAAAATTAAAATTAGAATAGAATCTAACTAGCATTCTTTTTTTTTGGAGTTTTTTTGGCCGGGGCTGGGTTTGAACCTGCCACCTCCGGCATATGGGGTCGGCGTCCTACTCCTTTGAGCCACAGGCGCCACCCCAACTCTCTAACTGTTTATTCTGAAAGTTAGAATAGAATCAGGAAGAGATGAAATGCAAAGGGACAGCCATTGATATGGCTCCTGGTGGCGGGCTCCCCATTAGTATGACTGGAAGTTTAAAAAGTTTAAGAAGCACTGATCATGTAAGAAATGCAATGAGTTTGGGAAAAGAGCACGTTTGGAGGAAATCTAAACATTTGGTGGGAGTATGAACTACTGATTAATTTAACTATACTTCTAGAAACTGGTTTATGTTGTGCCTTTATCCCCAGTGCCTGGCATCATAGTAACTTAACATAACACATTTAGGCTTAATGAATGAAAGCACTGTGGCTGTTTTAAAGGTTTTTTCCAGCAGGGGGATTAAGAATAACGCCATTTCAGAAAAATGCATCATTTTTCACTTTATACAAATGAGAAATGATCTGACCAGCAGCATCAAAGCTATCAATGTGCTTTCCTACTAATAAATAGTTATTAGTAGGAAATATACTTCTGTGAACTTGGATTACAACTCTACTTGTACTCTTTGGTTGTGACATAGAAATATTGTGAGTATTTATTGCTGACTTAGGCCAGGCTCTGCTAGGAGCTTTACAAATGGTCTATAATTTAACCCTCATAACCAAAGACAATAACAACAGTTACCATTCATCTTGTGCCCACCAGGTGCTGAGTATACTATCATATAAGTAAGGTGGCTTCTTCAACCAGGACAGCAATCAGGTAGGGTAGATGTTGTTATCCTCATTTACAGACAAAGAAACAGAAAATCAAGATCAAAAGGTCAGAGCTAATAAGTGTCAGAACCAGGATTTGAGCCAAGGTCTGTGCATTTCCAAAGCCAGAGTGTTCTTAATTATACCTCCCTGCCACAATCCAAAGTTTACACCTTAAATTTCTCTTGAAAGTTGTTAAACCAGCACCTAAAGATAGAGAGGAGATGCTATGTGGTGTTTGGGGGAAAGTCAGTGCTTTCTTTTTAATTCTATCTCTCTTGTTACGAGGGTACAGCATCAGCACAGATAGATACGTTTCATACTGTCTCTGATTTTACTTGTCTTCCCGGAGTTTAGATTTCCTCCAAATGTGCTCTTTCCCCAAACTCATTGCATTTCTTACATGACCAGTGCTTCTTAAACTTTTTAAACTTCCAGTCATACTAATGGGGAGTAAAATCAATTTAATGTGGTGTGACCAGCATTTTAAAAAAGAAATAGGTGAAAAGCAGTTGAGTGAACTGTGCACGGGGAAGCTAAGTATTCACGGGACACGTCTGTTTCTATTGCATGTCTCTCAGCGTGTATCCTGGGTCATAACGTAAGATGAATTTCTTACAGTGAGATGCAATAGAAAATGTTTGAAAGTTTCATTTAGACCATTAGCACTTGTTTATACACCCTGCAGTAATTTCTCAGAAATCCAAAATAATTGAGTTTGTCCTTCATTGACATAATTCAATGCTTCTCCTCTTACCATTTTCCCTCTTTTCTCTGTCACCAGACACTCCCCTCCTGCTCCCCGGACCCTCTAGTCTATCCACTTCTGCCTCATTTCTTGGTGCTTCCGCTCTTCCTGAGCTGGCTCCATTCACTGCTCATTCCTCTGGGAACATAACCTTCTCTCTGGTTGCAGTATTCCCAAGCCCCTTCCTTCAAGCTTCCCACAAGACATTTCCATATTGACACATTCTCCTCTCTTAAGAATATACTCCAAGGCTCGGAGCCTGTAGCATAGTGGTTACGGCGCCAGCCACATACACTGCAGTGGGCGGGTTCAAACCTGGCCCGGGCCGCTAAACAACAATGACAACTGCAACAAGAAAATAGCTGGACATTGTAGCAGACGCCTGTAGTCCCAGCTACTTGGGGGGCTGAGGTAAGAGAATTGCTTAAGCCCAAGAGTTTGAGGTTGCTGTGAGCTGGGATGCCTCGACACTCTACCGAGGGCAATATAGTGAAATTGTCTCAAAAAATAAAAAAAAAAAAGGAATATAGCTATACCCCCAAGTCAAGTTTATGTTTCTTCCGCTCTAACTCGTCCCATCCTAACTTTCCCATGGACTTCGTGGGATAACCATGTTTCAGCATCTTAGGTGGGAAACCTTACTTTCTCTGTCTGTCCTTGGTTTTTTCTCTTCTGGCCAACAAACTGTTAACTTCCGGTGGCGTCTGTCAGATTTATCCCCTCTCCATTCTCTTTCCACCACACGTGGGTTGCAGGTATCGCCTCTTATTTTTCTTTCCTCCATTCCTTCTGTTCTTCATTCGTAATTTAATTATTCAACATCTATGGAACTCCTACTGCGTTCCATGCATTATGCAGGTACTGGGTGAACAAACACATGTGCTCCCTGCTCTCACGGAATTTGCTCTCTAAAAACGGAAATTTCCTGTAGTCCCAGCTCCTTGGGGGGCTGAGGCAAGAGGATTGCTCAAACCCCACAGGGCTGAGGTTGCCGTGAGCTAGGCTGATGCCATGGCACTCTACTTAGAGCAACAGAGTGAGACTCTTTCCCAAAAAGTTAAAAAAATTATAAAACAAATAAGGAGGAAATAACCTTCCAACAATACAACATAAAACCTGTAAAATTTAAAGTCCTGGAAATGAGCAAGATGTCTGCTCTCTTCCAGAAAAATCCTCCTAAATATATCCTTAACTTGTCACTGCTCCAGTGCAAGTACTTCTAATGTCTGCCTCGTGCCCACAAGACCAAGTCTGGTCTTGAAGAGTCTACGTACCTTGTCAAGGTCACATATGAAGACATAAAGAGTCTAAGTACCTTGTCAAGGTCACACATCTGGTAAAGTGAAAACACAGGTCAATGCAGACAAGCAGGAAATTCGCATGTTTGCTGCATGCGTGTCATGGCAACAGGGTTCACTGAATCTATGAATAGATTTACTCCTTGAGAGATGGTCTAGAATCATAGTTACCGCTACAGAAACTGAACAGGGTGGAACAGCATAGCACATCTGGTGTAGCAAGTTCAACTGCTTCCACTTTACAGCAGTATCGCTTAGTAATCTTTTATTAGAGGGGACAGAAAACTCAAACCAAACCATCAGGATAAAAAGCTAGTTCTATTTCATTCATCTGGAGATAGTTCTAGACTCAGATCCTGTTTGATTCAGAAGCTCATGGGATCATCTCTGTCTATTCGTCTTCCACGCTTCTAACTTCGTAGCAAAAATGGGGAAGGCCACGCTAACCTTACAAGCTGGCCCCATCCCATCCAGAGGACGAGGGGCGTTCTTCCTGGTAACTTGCACTGAGGAGAAAGGAACTTTCCATCCCAGAACCCCCAAACGAATCCTTGCATTTTAGTGACAAACTACATGACATGCCTTCCATGAACTCACTGCCCCCCATGGGAGGGGCAAGGGAGGGAAGCCCCCCACCTAAGAACACAGCTGGAAGGGGAAGGGGCAGTTTCTCAGGTGCCACTGGCAAGATGCTAATGAGGCAATCTGGCCAAATTTTTGTTTTATTTTTATATCTATACCTTTTTATAAGGGTGTCTTTCTCCTTCGGTTCTTAAATTCTTCTCCTTACTCAGGTTAACCTGAGATTTTCTCTAAATGCAATTAACTGTAACAGTTAAAAAAGCCTATCCTTATAGACGGAGGAAAAGAAGTTCAGCAAATCTATCATTATTTGTGATGAAAAATACATGAAGAATGGTAAAATCAATACCATTTTTTTTTTGCGTTCATCTTTCAAAGAAAAGCAGTATCTAAGACCGTCAAATAAGTTGTTCTTACAGATTTTTGTTAAAACGTACACTGTTTAGATTCTTAAAGGAATAATTCCATATTGAGTTTACAATAAAACATATTGAAAACCTTCGTAGATTTCTTTTAATTCTCACAATTCCATAGAACATTTTTTCCATGTTCTTCCAATGAGGAGACAGAGGTTCAGAAAGTGTAACAGACACCTAAGGTCCCAGATGGTAAAATCAGAGCCAGGATCTAGGGCCAGATTAGTGACTCTAAAACGCAGACTGTGCCCAGGGAAACATGCCACCCGAATGTCTGTTCACAAGGGGCAGCGTCGCGTTCAGCTCCCCACCACTGCGGTCAGCAGCTTCCAAGCCGGTGTAGAAACGCAACAAAAACATAAAGCCAGGAGGAAGGGTGAGGGTGACCTCTGCCAAAGGAGAATGGGGGCATTTCAGGGTAGACGAGAAATGAAGCCACAGTGTGAGCAAGTAGAAATGACTTCCAGAAAATTGGCTGGGGCGGAGAAGGAGAGAGACAAGTTAGAAAGAGAGAGGTGCAACGGATTTGTGGGACACGAGAACACAAACTGGTTGAAAAGCTAAAATACAGCGATCTTTTTAAAAATTCAAGAAATATAATATTCCTGAGCAGCAAAATCAGTATTACTCAGAAAGGCCTTTGAAAATACAGGGAATGCTCTAGAAATGGTTAATGGGAAGAACAGCTAAAAAAAAAAAAAAGAAAGAAAGAAAAAGAAAGAAAAGAAAAGCCAAACAAGGAACAAACTTTAAATTTCCCAATCATTTTCTGATCTAAAAAGGGAAGGGAAGAAGGTTTTTCTGTACAGTAGTTTGAATTTCCTGATGGGCACCAGCGGCCGGCACTAGGTAAGCTGTGACATACAAGCCTGATGTGGAACGTTATTTACATCCTTGGCATTAGGTAAACCTTCCCCACAAACCAAATAATAGTATTCTAAAACTCTTCTAAATTTCTTTCAAAAAATCCTACACACACATCTGGAAATCCTGTGGGACTGGGCCCAGAAGATTGAGTGGCAGCTTCTTATCAGAGAGGGTGTGTTGAAAGTGAATTCGCGGTTGTCAGGGGGCACGCACCTATGGGGTGAGGCAGGGAGACAGAATGAGTTGAGAGAGTCAGAGGAAGCCAGAGCAGAGAATTTTAGAGATGGCTAGGAAGGGAGGCTGAAGCAGGCCATTCTCTCCTCCTCAGTTGTTAATGTATAAAAATTTATACAAAATTTTTAATGTCGAAAAATGGTAGGTTTGAACACGTGATCCTATCTCAGGGTGGGCAAAGGACTTGAAGAGAAGCCTCTCTGAAGAAGACAGGCACACAGTCTACAGACACATGAAAAAATGCTCATCATCCTTAATCATTAGAGAAATGCAAATCAAAACGACTTTAAGATATCATCTAACTCCAGTAAGATTAGCCCACAAAATCCCAAAACCAGAGATGCTGGCGTGGATGTGGAGAAAAGGGAACACTTCTACACTGCAAACTAATACGTTCCTTTTGGAGGGATGTTTAGAGAATACTTAGAGATCTAAAAATAGACCTGCCATTTGATCTTACAATTCCTCTACCAGGTATATACCCAGAAGACCAAAAATCACAACAAAGATATCTGTACCAGAATAGTTACTGCAGTCCAATACATAATTGCTAAGTCATGGAAGAAGCCCAAGTGCCCATCAATCCACAAATGGATTAATAAATTGTGGTACATGTATACCATGGAATATTATATAGCCTTAAAGAAGGATGGAGACTTTACCTCTTTCATGTTTACATAGATGGAGCTGGAACATATTCTTCTTAGCAAAGATTCTCAAGCATGGAAGAAAAAGTATCCAATGTACTCAGCCCTACTATGAAGCTAATTTATAGCTTTCATATGAAGGCTATAACCCAATCTAGCACAAGAATATGGGGAAAGGGGCATGGGAAGGGAGAGGAGGGGGGAGGATGGGTGGAG